>OY970826.1:2333481-2532296 GCA_963853835.1 Calendula officinalis | reverse complement strand
TTTATGTTTATGATTTCTTACGTTTGTTTGATGATTATTAGCATGTTTATGTGCTAATCATCATATATTCGCTATGATTAGATGAAGTTTAGGTTTTAGGTTTGAATATTTTTAGAATTTATTGATGATTGTTTGAACACTTATGTTTTTAACAAAGAACTTTGTTGTTAAACTTTTACCTTCGCATTATTTAATCTGTTTATTGCTTGATTAGCTAAATATTGACAACATTGAATTGATCTAGTAATTCCCCTGACTTTTCATATCATTTGACGTAGTCAGTGACTCACTAGAAATATGGGTCCGAGATTAGATACCGATAACCTAGGTAAAACTTAAAGTCTAATCTTTAGAGAAGAAATTCCTAGGATTAGAAGGTCTCGGAAAGCCGTACCTAGTTAAGAATTGTAATTAGGAGTGTGACTTTAAATAGGTTTCTTAGAAAAGAAATTCCTAGTTACCACATTAGAGACAGTGTAGGGAATTAAGAGAAATCTAGCTTCTTAAATTCCTAAAACATAAATTAAATCAGTACTTCACAACCAAACCTAGACATGGACGGATTCGACTCATAGTGAATATTCATTCTTAATATTGAAAACACTTCCATTTTAATTACTGCCAATTGTTTGCTTCCAAAACCAGTTTTATTTAAATTAATCTTTTTGTTCATAAGAGTTAAACACTTCCATTTTAGTTACTGCCAATTGTTTGCTTCCAAAACCAATTTTATTTAAATTAATCTTTTTGTTTATTAAAGTTACAATAATGAAAACCCCTTTTAATTATTTATTCATATTAATTAATTAGTTTTGTTTTACTTAATCAGCTAAATTGTTCCCTGTGAAGACGAAATACCCGAAAGTACTTAGCTGAACTATATTGCTCACGATTAGGTCATACTTGCCTAATAGTGTGGTAATATAGGAAAGACGTATTTAGGTGATTATTTTATAACTGGTTTTATCACATCAGTATAATATCCTAGACATAATGGTTGATCAAATATGTGTAGTTCTACCAAGTTTGTAGCAAGGCAAGTTTGGATTTCTATAGAGAACATGCGGTTCATTGTATAGAGCTCTCGGGCTTCAAGTACTGGTACAATATGCATGGTTATGGATGTTCTTTTTGATATATAGATGTGCCGGGATTTCCTCCAAGAAAGAAGTGTCTGTGAACTTTTTAATTGACATGGGATAGAAGATCCATACTTATACTGACTGACATTTTGATTTTTGGATAGGTTGGAGGGAAACATGCGTGTGTGGATCTAACTGGAGTTTCTCCTCTCGTGGGTTTGAGTAGTCCGAGTGTTATAGTGGGACAAACTGCTTTGAAAGTCGATTGTGCAAAGTGACAAAACACGAGAAATCTTGCATTGAAAAATAATATGTCTTTATTCATTCTGTGTTTGATACATTTGGTTTCCTTGCACGTAAGGCGGTGGAGTTCCTCAATAGAGTCCAATGTGTTATGCATAATAGTGTTATGACACATAGATCCACCCGCCATTCGTTTACACGCATCAACGACCCATCCCCAATCTTCTACAAATAGATGACAAACAAACTCAATTTAATTCGCTCCAACAACTGCCCCTACTTTAATAATACAGTCTGTAAAAAACTGTGCTACTAGTAAATTGTTATTAAATGATCTTCTAGCTTAGTTGGATAGAGCATTTTATTAATGAATCTAAGGGGTGTAATGGCGACCCAATCCTCCTTGTCGCCTCCCTTATAAAACATCCTCCTCCCTTACGAGCCCCCTTGCAATTTTGGTATGGTTTGGTCGTCCAGTCGACTACTCTTTCTTCCCTCTTTTTTGGGGTGTATTATACTATTATGCATTAAGGTTTTGTACCCTATATTATGATAAATATATATTTCTTTGATCACTACTAAGAGTGTTTGGATTTGTATCTAGTCTAGAGAAAAAACTATGTTGATTAAGTGTTAGTATCAGACTTAGACTGCTCCCAACGGGTAGATCCGTTGATCCCGCCCCCCAAACTGACGGTATCACCCCATTGGCACGGGTAGATCACTTTGGCCACCACTTTGATTGGCGTGAGTTTGGGGATGGGAGGAGGGAAAAGATGAGTTGGGTAGGTTGGGCCCAAAGGGATATTTTGTGTGTGTATTTTGTAATTATGAGTCCCAAAAAACTGAAGAGAAGAGGTATTGTTGACATAAGTACGCCAGTTTAATGTCTGTTGGAGGTTGAGATAATGTAACATTGATTTGCCAAAAACTAATAGTTTTAATTTTAATAACCATTAGGAGTGGTCTAATGGAAAGTAATGGCTTTACTTGTGGAGTTGTAGATATGGTAAGTTTGGTAACCAACAAAACTAGAAAAAGGTTGTGGATCCCATGAGTAAATAATTGGATAGATATAATAATTACCCTTCACGTGACCCTCTAATCAAGTGACACCTTAGTAAAGGTCGTATATATGAAGTCAAATCGTTAAAGATGTCGACTTGTTGAGTATGTAAATATAAATTAAATTTTATTATTTTATATAAAGATAATTCTGTTTTAGTTATATATTACAGTAATATATTAATATTTTAACCAAGGTTCTAAAAGGCGCGCCATGGCGGCGCCAAGGCGTGAGGCGCGACATCGACGTTACGAAACAGACCATGGCGGCTGGGCTAGGCGTGGCGTGAGATAAGGCGTGATAAGGCGCGCCTTATGACGAGTTTTCTTGAAGACGGCTGTGAAAAATAAATTTTTTAAAAAATATGGTAAAATATATAATTATAAATTTAGATGTAATATTTTTTATGAACTTTATATATGAATTGTTATATAAATCAATAGATATATAATTTTTTTTAATTTAATATACGTATATATATATAAATTATATAAAAATTTTGCCGCCTTAAATCACGCCTTGAAAAACGTCATGGCCCGTCATGGCTCGCCTTGGCTGAGACCTGATGGTGCCGCCACGCCACGCCTTACACTTTCTAGAACCTTGATTTTAACTACCATGGATTGAAACAAATGAGATAAATACTGTAGAGTGAACTGCTTGATGAATCAAACTGGTTGAAATTTAAACATGTTAGCATATTATATAAAATGTACTTAAAATGTTTATGCTTGTGTTTCTGTAAATTATTTTATATTTTATGTATTATTAATTAAAAATATATATTTTAGATTATACGAAAATATTTATTATTTATAATTTAAACATATGAACAATAACTATTGGCGGATAGACTAACCACATCCAACTAGTCTCACACGCACTTGTTTTTAATTTAAACTATTAATAAACATGTTAAGGCCTTAAACTATAAAGGGTAGTGGTCTAATGATAAAGGAAAATTTGATCTCCTAAAATAATAAAATTTTCAGGAGGTTTCACTTTAATTCCATGGTGGCAACTAAAAAAAATACTTCTTGCTACCAAAGAGGTTGACCCGTGATAATTCCACCTGCAAAGCAAGTGGTTGCTTTGGAATTACTTAGCTCGTAAAGCGAGTCTAAATCCAGGTTATCAGAAGGAAAAAAAAAACATGTTAACACCCACCATCGGCGGATTTCGTAGCGTTTAGCTATTTTCTTGTAAACGAAAGATATAAACTTTTGAAAACAAAATAAGAAAGATAATAAAATAAACTATAATAAACCGGTAAATACAAAAGCAAAACTATTGAACATTAAAATAAAAACTTATATAGTGGAAGCAACAATTAATTGTATTCTTTACCCATACCCAACTTCCAACTAACTATATTGGCGTGTATTTCTTTACTCGTAACTTAAATAACATGTCAAAGAATAGCACATTCTCAAACAACGGTGACTCATCGTACTTCTACCACATGTTTGCCTTATCCGGTAGTCCATCACAATCACAGGGTTAGACATATTTTTTTCTTAAAATAGTATTTTCGTTTATAACAAGTTCCACGTGGTGGTCGAACTTTGTCCATGATATAAGCAACATAATCGTTGTTGTAGTCATTTCCGAACCTTCATATGGTCATCAGGTTATGTTTATCACCTGTGTTAGTATTACATCATTTCGAACGTACTTACAACCTTACCACTAGTCAATCATCAGATAATTACAATTATAGATATTGAGATATATAGAAACTTATTGAAACTTATGTCAAATTAAACAAAAATATTATTGCGTCTTTTGAATTATAAATTTAGATAATTGACTCATCAACTAAGGAAAAAGCGCACATAAACCATGATATAGGTGAAAGTTCAAAAATAAGACACAATTTAACCCCAAGAAAATAACACTTAACACAAAATGACTGGTTTTGACTGGTAATTAACAAAAAATTGGTGGAATCCCGAACACAACGGAACCAACATGCATGCAAGATATATAATCAAATTAAACCGAAATAATGCAACCCAAAAAAAGGAAAAATATCACACCCTTGTAGAACATATTTTATATTTAAGTCAACCCAACCTAGCTTGACCCAACCCAATACATTTTGCCATTTTGGCGTAACCTATAATATATTAATATTTTGACCCGTTACTAAACCCAATCAACCCATCCATTTTGCTACCTCTAAACCACAATTCTTCAACAAACATGTCAAAACGATGATATATAAACAACCTAACACCCAAATATTTACATAACTACATACACAAAACTTAACCCGTTTTAGCAAAAACAGATTTAACTACCCTATATAATTGGTCTTTTTACCAACGATTCTTTTTCCGCCTTACATTCGAAAATATTATCATTTATACGCTTTTCAACAAGATGGAGTACTCTCACACACCTTTCAGCCTTTTCAAACCGTTCTTGTGCCAACATAAGCTCTTCACAACTTTCTCTCAGATCAATTCGGGCCGCGTTTTTAACCAAAACCGTATTTGCTTTCATTTCCGTAAGCAAGCTCGATTTTTTCATAACATTGTTTTCTTTGTAAACGGTTTCCAAGTGAGCTCGAATCCATGCAACGTTAATGTTGGCGGCCTCTGCTTCTGACACGTGGCGCTCTATATCTTCCATTTTGTTGGTGATGTCATCTGTTTGAATTTTTTTGACAACTTCACAAACGATTTCAAGGAACGATGATCGAACAGAAGGTGTTTTGAAAACACATTTAGATGCAATGTCACCGTGTTTTTTGAAAATTGATTCAAGTATTTGTGAAAGATTTTGCTTCACTTTGTAGCCTTGAATACAAATTATGCCATTTTGAGGCGGTGCCACCTGTACAACAATATGGGTCAGATTTTAGAGGTGGCAAAATGAGCGGGTCAGGTCGGGTCGGGTACACATATTTTTATTTAGATTTTCTTCTGAATTGTCTAGTAACAATTATATTAAATGACAAACTATAGTGAAATGTACCCAGCTGTTGTACGTATCCTTTTGATTGATTTAAACTTTTAAAACTTACCTTTATAATAGCAAAAAATGTAACTTGGTTACGTAGAAATGTTAATAAAAAGTAATCACCTCAAACATATAAGTTTTGAAGAAAAATAAATGTATCATACTTCAAAACTTACATTTGTGGGTAATTTAAATTTTAGTAAATTACAAGGATGCTCCCTCAGGTTTAAACCAAATTTCATGTATGGTCTTTTGCTTTTAAAAGTTACATTGGTAGTCCTTTTTTGGAAACTTTTTGCACATTCCTTAGTCTAAACTCCGTTAATATTTTAACAGAAAAAGGACTACAAGTATAATTTTTTAACATAATTTTTTAACAAACGTTAGGTCAAAGGTCTGCGGGTGCAAAAGGATTCCATTAAAAGGATTAACAGTGTAATATTTCAAAGTAAAGGACCATACATGATACATGAAATTTGGTGTAAACCTTAGGGCCATCCTTTGTAATTTACTACTTAAATTTGCTTTTATTAATGTTTCTATGTAACTAACTCCATCATACTTTACTATTTGTTGTACCGAAACACGTCAAAATGTATGTTTTGCAAGTTTAGTACATCAAAAGAAAAGTTTTGAAGTAAGTTACATATAATAATAAAAGTTGTACCATTGGATACATTCAGATGTAGTTTGTCAAAAAAAACAATATAGTAAATTACAAGGATTGTCCCTAAGATTTACCCAAATTTCACTTATGGTCCTTTACTTTACAATTTTCATTGGTAGCCTTTTTTTAGAAACATATTGCACCTACAGTCCTTTGCCTAACATCCATCCGTTAAATATTTTAACAGGAAAATGATAACCAATGTAATTTTAAAGGACTACATGTGTAATTTGTTACCAGAAAAAATTAACGAACGTTAAGTTAAAGGACTGTAGGTGAAAAAAGTTTCCAAAAAAGGACCACAAGTGTAATTCTTTAAAGTAAAGGACCATGCGTAAAATTTGGTGTAAGCATCATAATTTACTCAAAAAAAAATAAAAAATATGAAGAGGTAGGGAGATATATACACAATCTGACGTATGAGACACGTTTTCTCCCAATTCGTGTGGTTCGTGCTTGACATCTAAGAGTTCTTCATCACTATCTCCATGAAATAACTAAAAAGATATAACACCACATGTTAGTATACAAATATCAAGGTGGCAATTTTGACACATTTATGGGTAAACGGGTCGATTTGGTAATTTTGATCCATTCAAGATGGCAATTCGACCCGTCTATACTTTGCCTCTATAACCTAAACATTAAATATTTTAATCATGACCACCTTATCTAAGTCTGTCTGAGGCGAAGACACAGGCTCCGCAGGAGGTCGTGATGGTGGAATAATGGCGGCAATAAGTGGCACTTGTGATGATGACGTGTCATGATTTGATTGGCTTGTTTGTTTATCATCATCATCATTTTCATTGACATCTAAGAGTTCTTCATCACCGTCATCATCATTATTATCATCATCATTTTCGTTGACATCTGAGAGTTCTTCATCACCATCATCATCATCACCACCACCATCATCATTATTATTATCACCATTTTCGTTGACATCTAAGAGTTCTTCACCACCACCACCATCATCATCATCATCACCATCATCATTATCATCACCATTTTCATTGACATCTAAGAGTTCTTCATCATCATCATTATCACCATCATCATCATCATCATCATCATCACCATCATCATTATTATCGTCACCGTTTTCATTGACATCTAAGAGTTCTTCATCACCATCACCATCATCATTATCATCATCATGCCATGACTAAAAAATATAGCAACCAACACATGTTAATTTACATATAAAGTATAAATGGATGCAGAGTTGTTCACGCCATTTAAGGACTAGAAAATATTCTATAGTTATTGCACAAAGTATGGTCATATATAGTCATTACACATTTACATGATGGATTTATGTCCTCTTTTTGGTCGTTAAAAGATGCTCTTTTTTTTTACAAAAATGACAACTTTTATGAAGCTTTTAACGACCGAAACAAGACGCAAAACCATCTTTCAATGGTCCAATAAGATAAAACTTTGTACAATAAATAAAAAGAAACAAACAAAAAGTATGTTAGGCATTTTAGACGGTGTTAACTTAAAACATATAAAAGATAATGTATATGGGTGACCCAAGTGTCATGTATACCAATTTCGAAAAACATGTCAAATGACGAAAATTACTTAATATTTTATAAAAACCAAATTATCTATAATGAGATGTCGGCATATTATATGTTAAAAACGTTGGCTTTTCAAAAAAAAATAAGGGCGTATTCATCAATTGGCACATTTTTTGTCGAAATTGGCACACATAAGACAAGATACTAACTCTAATCAATATCACCTCATCTGAATCGGTCTGAGCATGTGTTGCCAACGATGACGTGGCATGATCCAATTGGCTCATTTCTTGATCCAATTTACCCTCAACAATTTCCACATCAATATGAGAACAATGTCTTTCAACTCGTTCACGAAACGATACGAAAACATTTTGTCGTTTACATAACAGTGTAATAAGAGCAGGAAACCACAAATCGCCTTTATTCATACTGGCACAATCCCGTATCTCTTTCGCTATCACTTTACCAACATTTATCGGTTTTCCAACCATTATACAATACAACAAAACCGCATGATCTTTCCGTATCAATTTATCGTTACAACACGGAACAAGTTTGTGTTGCATGAAGTCAACCCAAATTCGCGGGCCCGCCTTCAGAGACTCGCGTGGGAAAGTCAAACCTCTGTTTGACCCCCGAGTCCACCGTGTTCCCGGATTAGTCAATTCCTTGAGGATGTTTCCCACGGGAGCCGAAAATTTTAAAACAGCTTCAAATAAAGTATTGTAATGATTGGGAAGAGAGAATAAAGAGTTTATATTGGATGGAGTTATATCCACTAATTTACCTCGAACATATACGGAATCGGGTTTTGTAGGGTCATAGTTGGCATAAAATTCTTGAACTAAAGGGATACACGCGGAAATAGGATATCGACAAAAGGTTTCCCATTTATGAGTTTGAATAACTCGATTCACGGTTTCGGGAAACAAGTGTGAGTTTGATTTTGACCATGTGAACACTTTTTCCATAAAAAGTGCCCGCTTGTGGGTAAATGGGGGAGAGAGCTTTTTTCGTGGGAGTTCGCCTGTGTTTCTCCAAGCACGTTCCTTTGTTTTGCCCATGTTTTACCAAATCTACAATCAAAGTATCAAACAAGATAATAGTTACTAGTTGAAAGATAGATAAATGAACCACGTGTATCTAGGGTTGTGCACGGTCCAAGAACCGAACCGAACTAAGAACCGCAAAAATGGTTACGGACGGACCAAGGACCGAACCGATGACGTTCGGAACCGAACCCAACCGGCATGTTTGGGAAAGCTTATTAATGGGGCTTTTTAGCTTATTAGCTTGATAAGCCTAAATAAGCTTGAAATTTCAAGCTTATTAAGCTAATAAGCTAAAAAAACCCCATCAATAAGCTTTCTCAAATATGACCTAAATATTCCATATGAGCTTCTAAACTAATGCTTATAGCTTATTAAAGACCATAAGCTTAAGTTGATAAGCCCACAAGTTGTTAAAATGAGCTTTACAACATACTTTTACAATTGTTTTTTAGTTATTGTACAATTTGTTTTGTCCAATTAGGTCATTTTTTTCTGATCATTAGAAGATGCATTTGTGTCATGTTTGTGTTATCCGTTTGCTGCCACACTTTATAAGGTAATCGGGTTGCCGAATGACCAAAACGGTACACAAAAGTATCTTTTAATCACCCAATTCACATAAAAGAGTACAAATGTAAAAGTGCATTGATATTTTAGGGGGAAGAATCCTACAAAAATCATAATTAGGAGTTGTTAAATCGATGCAAGTATACTGACTACTACACTAAGAGCAAGTACAAGCATCCAATCAAACAATTAGACAATTAATTTACACAAATACAAACATTTTAACGTAATCGTTTATCAAACATTCAGACTGGAAACAAAAAAGAGCAGATTCAGGGTTAAAATCCATACCTTAAGAGATGAGCTGTTGAGTGTTTGAAGTTAATTAGGGTTACGCTAGTGGTGCGCTGGTTTAGGGTTGCTATGACGGCGGACCGACGGTAGCACGGTGGTGTGTGTAAGGAGTTGATCGGAGAAGAGTTCTCGGTAGTGGCGGACAGTGGTGCCGAGGTTGGACACTTGGCCTGGCCGGAGAACGTTGACGGTGATAGTTGGTTTTAGGGAGAAAATTTTAAATGCGTTTGTTTTGTTCTAAATTCTAATATTCTAATAAACTTATTATTTGCATAATGTTATCATTAGAGTTTAGGCACGGTTATTTATTTATTTTTAACCTGAATTTCGACTCAAGCGTACCGACTAACCTTTAGGCGACCGCTCGTTCTGCAGGTAGCTTGAAATTGGCGCGGGTAAACTTTTGTAGCTTGCTGATTTGGTGTTGATCTTGCGAAACTAACGAAGGGCGGGAGAGACAACTGTTGTGGGAGGCCTTAGCCCCTAGGTAACTCACCAATCAATCATTTCGTATTTTATCCCCTTACCTTTTTTTTGTGATATTTGTATCCTCAACTTCACTTGAGTTTATAAAATAGTTAGTATAACTGGTTCACCAGACACCACACATAATATTTCCACATTGATTTCATATATCATGTAAATATGATTATTATAATTATTGTTATTATTACCATTATTTACTAAGTTGAATCAAGAACGACGACTATCTGATCACCGGCGACACAATTATGTTGCCAATCTTTTTAAAATCAAGCCATAAAACATATTTCCCAAATAGAACACTGACCTTCGACTATGCTAATTCCAAAATCAAACCCTAAAAACATTGGTGGGGATAGAAATCAAATATGTGAAACCGTAGTTTATGAACTCTAACATATGAAAACCTTCAAGTAAAATGATAGTGTGTGTGATTGACTCATTAGTGTGAATAGCAGTGAAACCTATAAAAAAAATAGGGGGTGATTTTCTTACCACAACTTTTAGTGTATTACTATTGGAAAATATATGTTTATTTTGCACGCAAAAAAGAGTAATGTACTTTTCTTAAAGAACAAAAAAACAAAAAGAAGAGCATACTTGGTAGAAATGTTACCGTTCACACTAAGGCTGTGCAGTTTGAACCGGGACCGACCAAAACCGACCGGGACCGGACAAACCGGACCGAACCGGCGCCGAACCGTAGCTTCCGGTCCGGTCCTCGGTCCGTATTTTTTTAGAACCGGTACATCCGGTCTGGTCCGGGTTTAAACCGGTAAAACCGGAAAAAACCGGAAAAAACCGGAAAATCCCGTCTATTACTGCTAAGCCCAATTATCGATACCAATTAGCTGCTAAACCCAGCCTTATTACTTAGGAATTATGCCCAATATGCAATTAAAAAACCCTTTTCCCTGGCACACGACCGTCTACGACTTCTTTCGTTTCTGCTCTACGCCTCTACGACTTCTTATTTCGTCTTCATCATTCTTGTTTCGTTTCTGCCCTGCTCCAGCAATCGATCAGTAATATGTCGGACTTGCAATCCGATAATAGTGATTCTGAAATCCAGGTATAATTCTAATTGTATACCAAGTCTGAATTCTTAATTATACGTGCATAGTGCATGGTGCATTAGTTTTGAAATCATACTACAACAGAAATAACGTAATTATCAATTTGTGATCAAGTGATATCAATTTGTGATCATGTGATATATAAATTAATGCTAAACTATGAATATCAAACCTATTTTATAATTAAGACGTGTACTGCTAATTGATTTGTGCAGCTAAAAATGGTAAAAGTTAAAGTGAAGAAAACAGTCGGTTATAACCGGTCCAAACCGGTACAAAACCAAAGGAAACCGGAAATTAACCGAAACCGACCGTCGACCACCGGTCCGGTCCTCGGTCCATCGAATCTGGTTTTTCCGGTCCTCGGTCCGGTCCAGTCCCAACCGGTCCGGTCCGGTTTTTTGCTTATGCACAGGCCTAGTTCACACTCTAGATCCTAAATTGCTAAAAGGGGCTTCTTGATAATTTGAAATTCCTCCCATAGTTTAAACTTAGGCTTACCAAAAACATTAATGTCTACCAAAGTCCTTTGATATTTAACAAATTAATCTTAAGTATTTTACAAACCATATGGTGATAACTTCCTAAATGTCACAGATTCAATCAATCAATGGATGAGAGAGGTCACATATTCGATCTCTCTTTGGATAAACATTTACCAGAAGATCAAATGAAGGTTAAGAAAAAAATCACGTCAACAGTTAGGCAACATACATCTCGAGTAAAACTCACCCGCACTGAAGAGCATGTTATAAACGAAAATGTCATTTAAAAGAAGTCCACGGTATTATAGGTACTAGCTATAGATAAAAGTTAACCCGTTTTTCAAAAAAAAGGTAACACGCGATTAGACAAAATAGGGTTTTAGGCGTGACCCTAACTATCTACTAATTACACGTCTAACATAGCTTAATTACCCTATAAAATTGATTCTTTCACCCGTGATTCTCTTTCATTTCTAGATTCCAAAATGTTATCATTCAACTTCTTTTCAACGAGATGAAGTACTCTCACACACTTTTCCGCCTTTTCAAACCGTTGTTGCGCAACCACAAGCTCTGCACTTGTCTCTCTAAGATCCATTTGGGCAGCCCGTTTAACCAAAACGGTATTTGTTTTCAGTTCTGTTAACAAATTCAAGTTTTCTGTTGCCTCTTTACTTTTAAAAACAGATTCCAAGTGGGCCCGAAGCCACAACACGTTAATGTTGGCGGCCTCTGCATCTGACACCTGGCACTCGATGTCTTCCATTTTTTCACTAACATTGTTGTTATTAATCTGTCTCACAATTTCACAAACAACCCCAAGAAAATAAGTTTTTAAAGAATCTGCTCTGAAAACACATTCAGATGCAATGTCACCATGTTTCTTGAAAATGGCTTCAAGTATTGTGGCAATGTTTTGCTTCACCTTGTATCCACGAACATTAATCAAGCCAGTATTCGTCTGTTAGAATGTGGACAAACAGATATTTAAGAATATAAAAAAGGCAAATTGAAAATTTATTACTAAAAATAATAAATTGTAGCATCCAAGTATAAGTTAGATGCTTATAATGCGCCCTATATCGTTCTATTCCAAAAAGTTATATTATTATGGTAATAGCATACACTTTTTAAAATATTTTTACTACTTTATAGATTATTAATAATATTTAAAATACAGATATATGAGAAAAATGTCAACATACTTTTCAATTTGTTCTTGTACAAAATTTTGTCCTATTGGGTCAGTAAAAGATGATTATGTGTCCCATTTGGTCATTTACAAATTATTTTACAACAAAAAAAAAGACAATGTTTATTAAAAAAAATATTAGATTTATGTATAATGATAAATAACCATCTATGAATAAACGAATAGGACAAAACTTTATACAATGACTAAATAAGGACGGACTGAAAAGTATGTTGACATTTTAGTTAAATTACCCTTAAAAATGCTGCAAGATCAAAAAAAGAGGACAAAAAACATGTGTGGGTCAGCCCGACCCGTTTCTACCCACTCCAATTCGACCTGTTATCCAAACCACTTTGCCACCTATAACTAGAATAGTGTTCAGAAGCAGAAAATATTAATTTGTCTTGTATTTTTCTTTCACCTGTGTGACATCTTTGGTTGGCATTGATGAATCATCAAATAAAACGGTTTCATTTTCATTTTCTTTTTTATTTTCAATTTCAGAGTGAATGCCAACAGCTTTAACCGAATTCCGAGTTGCTTCTTGACATTGCCTTACAGCTGGCAGTGTATCTTTTATTCCCTCAAGTTTCCTCTTGTGAATTGGAGAAGGAATATTTTCTCTTGAAGAACAGTTAAATTCTTTTGCCACCTGAAAAAGAAATTTAATTATTGCACATACAAAAGTGATTTTCAAATGAATATATAGTGTTGTAGGTAATGGTATTTTAAAGCTTACCTTTTAATGTATATGTCTACCTGAAACCGGCTTAGGTGGTACTGGATCTTGCCACGTGGAAATTTTTGTAATTACCTTTTGACATACTAAGCTTTTTAAAACCTATATTGTATGTATCAATTAAAATGGTTTTACCAGCTAAAGGGAATTCAGGTAAACGATACATACAATAGTAGGTTTAGAAGTTTAGTACATCAAAAGGTAAGTTTTGAAGTATAATACGTACAAACATTTTGAAATAATCATGAAGAACATACGTTATCTGTGAGATGTAGATTGAGTTTGGCATCACAATTCTTGAGATCTTCGTCCGCTAATCGCCAACAAATTGGCAAATTAATCTAAAAGAGAAACAAAATTTCAGTGTGTGTGTATATATATATAATATATAGTGGAGAGTTATATAGAGAACCCATATTTTGGGTAGAAACCCAATCTAAACAATTTATTTTCAATATGAACGGAACTTAGAAATACATGAAGGGATTTGATGAGGGACCATCAAATATTGGTATGCATGTATGTTATTCATGCATGTATACATATATGTTATCACGCTTGTATGTTATTCATGTATGTATCATAAGTGTTATTTGTGCATGTATGTTTTTCAGTATTTTTGAAGTATATGTTTGATTAAGGTTAAATATTATTGGTTTGTCAACGTAATAAATTTTAAATATTTTATAATATATTCGTTGGGGGATACCTGTTCAGTTACGGGTTCATTGTTGTCACTATCCATCCTATGCATCGGGGCTTCGTGCGGTTCACTTAATTTGGCATATTCAAACCGAGCTCCACGTTCCCTTGTTTTCAGCATTTGCGAGTTCCAATTCACCATTACTGGTCGATCACGATTCACTTTCATCCCGTTGCACACCGTTCCATCCACGTACAATAGCTACATATAACTTACCAATACATTATTAATATTGTTTCAAAATAAAATTAAGAGTGAATTACACGGATAGTCCTTTAAGTTTATAGCAGATTTCACCAATGGTCCTTTAGTTTCAAAAATTACACTGATGGTCCTTAATTCTGAAAGGTTTTTCACCGATGGTCCTTTACACTAACTGACGTTAATTTTTTCTGTTAACTTACCCCATGTTCAATGCATATGAGGGTAAAAAAGTCATTTTTCATTTCATTTTTCTTTATTCTTAAACTAAAAACTTTTATTTAAGATAAAAAAAATTAATTTGAGAATGAAAAGAAATTAAAAATGACTTTTTTACCCTCACGTGCATTGCACATGGGGTGAGTTAACAGAATAAACTAACGTCAGTTAGTGTAAAGGACCATCAGTGTAATTTTTAAAACTAAAGGACCATTGGTGAAATTTGCTATAAACTTAAAGGACCATCTGTGTAATTTACTCTAATATTAATTTCATATGAGTGAACCAAAAAAAAAAGGAGTAAAGGGCGTCATACCATCAGAAAAGTAATCGGCCCTGCAAAAAAACTATTATGATCTCCCCTCTTCCACCCATTTTTGCAACCCGTAACACATTTTAATATGAACTCGCACCAATCTATCTTACTAAAAACAATATCCTTAGTCATATAATTCAGGACAGACAGGTCACATTTCCCTCGTGATTTACTTTGTCCCATGGTGTTGACAAACAAAACCACGAAATTCAACTTGAAATTCCAATCTGCTTCCTCGCTCATTATTATTCTTTTCATAACTTCATTTGAACTAACATCTTTGTTCGGAAATTGTTTCCACCAGTTTACTATTATTTCTTCATCTGCTTCCTTAACCTCAATGTTTTGGAGTGGTTCACCTCCTAAAGGTACTCCTAAGATTTTTAACACTGAGTTTTTTGTAACTTTTATGACTCCCTCTTTCAGCTTCATTTCTAACGATTGGTCATCAAAATTATCAACTACAAAGTAACCGAGTCTCCATGGAATAACATCCAGCTTAAAGTTAATGAACGCACCAAATCCCATATTTTTTAGGCACTCTTTTTGAACATTACTCAATGTGTGCATTGCTGCACACATAGGTCTAGGCGATGTCCTACACTTAATGTGTGGCTCTCTAGCAGCTTTATTTGCAACTTTTTTTTTACTTTCTCTCCCACTTTTTTTTGGTGATTTTCCTGTTTTTCTTCTTTTTTTAGACCTATCATGTTCAAAATCACTTTCTTCATCTTCATCTTCATCTTCATATTCTATTCTTTTATTTTTACCTTTCCTTTGTCTTTCTGCTTCCTCACTTGCCATTTTTATATAATCCATCTTTTGATTTCCTGTTACTCAACACAGATAGTTTGCTATAACAAATTTACATTGTGGTGTTTGAAGTGATTTATGTGGTGTTAAAATCATTTACCAGATTATCGTTTTATAAGGTTATCAGGTTGAAGAATTGACCTAATTCACATAAAGGAGTAAAAATGTAAAATTGCATTGATATTTTAGGGCAAAAAAAAATCCTACAAAAATCATAATTAGGAGTCGCTAAATCGATGCATGTATAATGACTAAGGGCATATACAAGCATCCAATTAAACAATTAATTTACACCAATACAAACATTTTAATGTAATCGTTTATCAAACAATCAGATTGAAAACAAAAAAGAGCAGATTCAGGGTTAAAATATATACCTTAAGAGATGAGCTGTTGAGTGAATGGGCGTTTGAAGTTAATTACGTTACATTGGTGGTGCGCTGGTTTAGAGTTGCTATGACGGCGGAGAGACGGTCGCACGGTGGTGTCTGTGTAAAGAGTTGATCGGAGAAGAGTTATCGGTAGGGATTTTTTTTAAATGCGTTTGTTTTAACATGTATTTCGACTCGCATAATACATATAGTTTGCACGGTTATTAATTTTTTTTAACATTGTGAGCTAATTAAGTAATTAGTATCAGGATAACCGCTCGTTTTGCAGGTGGTCTGAAATCGGCGCAGGTGAACTTTCATAATTTGCTGATTTGGTGTTTATTTTGCGAAACTGACAAAGGATGGAAGAGACAACTGTTGTGGGAGGCCCTAGGTAACTCACCAAACTTTGATTTCGTTTTCATTTTGTCGCCTTACCTTTTTTGTGATATTTGTATCCTTAACTTCACGACCTTTTAAAATAGTTAGTATAACTGGTTTACTAGGTTAAATGTCTATATAAACACCGCATATAATATTTCCACACTGATTTGATATATCATGTATAAATGATTATTATAATTATCGTTATTATTATCTTAATTTACAAAGTCTATCACCGGCGACACAATTGTGTTGCCAATCTTTTTAAGATCAAGTCATAAAACATATTCCCCAAATAGAACACTCGCCTTCGACTATGCTAATTCCAAAATCAAAATCATTGGTGGAGATAGAAATCAAAATACTACTATGTGAAACCCTAGTTTATGAACTCTAACACATGAAAACCTATAGAAATTATATGATATTTTGCACGCAACTTTCTTAAAGAACAAAAAAAAAAAGAAAAGGAAGGGTATACTTGATAGAAAGGGGGTGATTTTTCTACCATAACTTTTAAGGTATGTACCACATCCAATGCATAATATACTTGTACAATTAGCTGTAAAATCTGTAAAGTGTGGTATAACCATTAAAAATTGTGGTAGCTAAATCAGTTCTCTGGGTATAAATGTTACCGTTCATACTTCACACTCTAGATCCTAAATTGCCAAAAGGGGCTTTTTGATAATATGAAATTCCCCTCATAGTTTAAACTTAGGCTTACCAAAAACATTAGTGTCTACCAAAGTCATTTGATATTTAACAAGTTAATCCTAAGTATTTTACAAACCATTTGGTGATATCCAAGTGATAAGGACTCTTAAATAATTTCCTAAAGGTCACGGATCAAATTCATCGATAGATAAAAGAGGTCAAGTATTCGATCCCTCTTTGATACATAAGATCAAAAGAAGGTTCTAAAAACAATCACATCAATGATTATGTCACATACATCTCGAGTATCAGCTCGCGCACCTTGAAAAGCCCTTATAAATGGGAATGCCATTTTAAAAAAGTCGAAAGTATTATACGTACTAGGTATATAGATAAAAGTTAACCCGTTTTTCAAGAAAAAAGGTGTCACACGATTAGACAAAAAAGGGTTGTATGTGTGCCCTAATGATCTACTAATTACACATCTAACATAACTTAACTAGCCTATAAAATTGATTCTTTCACCCATGATTCTCTTTCATTTCTAGATTCCAAAATGTTATCATTCAACTTCTTTTCAACAAGATGAAGTACTCTCACACACTTTTCAGCCTTTTCAAACCGTTGTTGTGCAACCACAAGCTCTGCATTTTCTCTCTTTAAGATCCATTTCGGCAGCCCGTTTAACCAAAACAGTTTTTGTTTTCATTTCTGTTAACAAATTCGACCTTTTTATCGCCTCGTTTCTTTTGCAAATGGCTTCCAAGCGGGCCCGAAGCCATGAGACATTAATGTTGACAGCCTCTGCATCTGACACCTGGCACTTGATTTCTTCCATTTTTTCGCTAACATCGTTGTTATCAATCTGTCTCACAATTTCACAAACAACCCCAAGAAAATATGTTTCTAAAGAATCTGCTTTACAAACACATTCAGCTGCAATGTCACCGTGTTTCTTGAAAATGGCTTCAAGTATCGTGGCAACGTTTTGCTTCACGTTGTAGCCACGAATATTAATCATGCCAGAATAATTCGCCTGTTAGAATGGGGACAAACAGATAATTATGAATATAAAAGAAGGCAAACTTAAAATTTATTACTAAAAATTCTAAATTGTGGCATCCAAGTATAAGTTTAATGCTTAGAATGTGTCCTATACCGTTTTATTCCAAAAAGTTATACTATTATGGTAATCACATACTTTTTAAAATATTTTTAATACTCTATAGGTTATTAATAATATTTGAAATATGGTTATTTGACTAAAATGTCAACATACTTTTCAATTTGTTCTTGTACAAAATTTTGTCCTATTTTGTCATTAAAAGAAGGTTTTGTGTCCAAATGGGTCATTAATACTAATATAATCTTTCTCCCAAAAAAAAAGAGAGGCAACATTCATTAAAAAAATAAACATTAGATTTATGTATAATGATAAATAACAATCTTCAAATAACCCAATAGGACAAACTTTGTACTCTGACAGTGATTAAACAAGGATGGACCGAAAAGTATGTTGACATTTTAGTTAAATAATCCTTTAAAATATTATAAAAATAAAAACATGTTTGGGTCAGCCCGACCTGTTTTGACCCACTCCAGTTCGACCCGTTACCCAACCTCACCAAACTCCTTTGGCATTTATAACTAGAATAGTGTTCAGAAGCAGAAAATGTTTATTTTCTTGTATTTTTCTCACCTTTGTGACATCTTTGGTTGGCATTGATGAATCATCAAACAAAACGGTTTTCTTTTCATTTTCATTTATATTATTATTTTCAATTTCAGAGTGAAAGCCAACAACTTTAACTGAATTCCAAGTCGCTTCTTGACATTGCCTTACAGCTGGCAGTGTATTTTTTATTCCCTCAAGTTTCCTCTTGTGAATTGGAGAAGAAATATTTTCTGTTGAAGAACCATTAAATTCTTTTGCCACCTGGAAAAGAAATTAAATATTGCACATATAAAAATAATTTTCAAATGTATATATGTTATGTATGCGTAGTATTTTAAAGCTTAACTACTGATGTGTTAAAGTTCCAAAACTTTTCTTTTAATGTATATGTTTACCTGATACTGGTATTTTGCTTAGGTGGCAACAGATCTTGCCACGTGGATTATAAATATATTTTTATATTTACCTTTTAAGCTTTTTAAAACCTATATTGTATGTGTGAATTTATTTGGTTTTACCGCTAAAGGGAATTCAGGTAAACCGATACATACAATAGTAGGTTTAAAAGTTTAGCACATCAAAAGGTAAGTTTTGAAGTATAATACGTACAATAATAAAACGTTTATGATTTACGTGCAAACATTTTGAAATAATCATGAGAACAATACGTTATCTGGGAGATGTGGATCGAGTTGGGAAGCACAATTCTTGAGAACTTCGTCCGCTAATTGCCAACAAATTGGCAAATTAATCTAAAAGAGAAACAATATTTCAATATATAATTATACATATATATATATATATATATATATATATATATATATATATATATAGACACACACACACGCACACATGATTAATTAATGGTGGATGTAAATAAAAAATATAACCTGATTTTCCTTTTTTACACTTTTAACTAAGAGATCAACAAGCTCGGGATTAATTAGCTCACTTTGTTCTATGATTCTGATCATAATTTTCTTCATCTTGGATACAACAGCATCCGAATTGGAGCTTGAAAGTAAAAAAATAAAAGAAATAAATTAGCACAAAAATGGTTCTGTTGTGTTAAATCAGAAGTACTTACTCAGCATCTGTTAAAAATTGTTTGAATAATCGAACTATTGATCCGTCCAGCTGGCGGTCTGACATCAGCACCGAAAACTTAACCCTACTTAATGATTTGAGAACTTTAGTCATTCGATTATAGCATCCACCCGATGTAGAAGATAGTTTCTCGAATGTGAAAACAGAAAGTTGAATAAAATTCTGTTCACCAACAAGAAAATGGCAGTTAATTTAAAGGCCCGTTATCATAAACATTTTATTATTGTATTCATCGTATTTCAAAGTTATCGTTTTATGTAGCAGTTTACCCGAAACCGGTATTTTGCTTCGGTGGCATTGGTACTTGCCAAATGGATTTAAAAAGGGTTTCTTTTAAAAACAAAAAGGGTTTCTTGTCGAAAAAGAACAATGTACTCTAGTCACTGTACAAATTTAAAACAACTTTTTTCAAAACAACTTTTTTTTGGTAAAAAAGTTATTTTTTAGTGACCCAATTGGACAAAATTTGTATAATAAACATATGTAAAAGTAAGTTATTATTTTAGGGGAAAGATCTTCTAAAAAGGTAAACTTTCCAAAAGCAATATTGTATGTATCAATTTGAATAGTTTTATCAACCAATCAGGTGATCTCCTAGAAAAAAAAAACCTATATTGATGTACGCGTACATCACGAGTAAAGCTCGTCATATACGAGAATACCCTTTTGAAAAAAAAAAATTGAGATGTTTGATACCTTCATTTGTTGATCATTGTAAGGGGCATTACGGTCCATGATTCTCAAAACTTCAGAAATACAACATCCAACTGTGATATTCACACTCAAATCATAATCAGTCAACAATTCTCTATCCATTAGTGCCTCAATTACTGGTTGCATTGCATATTTCATCGATTCAGATGGTAATGCTTGAACCCCAGCTAGAAGTCTCTCAATTTTCTATTCCAATAATATCATGTTAATTGTAGCAGAAAAAAATACAAATATAAATAAATAAAAGGAAATAATATGAGGAAAATCCCTAATTACAGACTCATCAAACCATAAAATATTCAAATTTTAAGGAGAACATGTTTGGGAAAGCTTATTAAAGGAGTTTTTGAGCTTATTAGCTTAATTGCTTAAATAAACTTGATTTTTCAAGCTTATTAAGCTACTAAGCTCAAAAGCTCTTTAAATAAGTTTTCCCAAACATGACCATAGAATTATGTAATAAAAAAAAATTACACAACGTAGAAACCCTAACTTCAAAATATAACCTTAATTGCAGCATCATCAATTAACCATCAAATTCAAGCATTATAGAATTACCTAATAAAAAAAATTATGCAACGTAAAAACCCTAACTTCAAAAACTACAAATAGCCTCAAAATAACATTAAGCAAACAACAATTAACACCATCAGTTAACGTGAAATGCATACAAAACCATCAAATTCAAGCATCATAAATTATTTATAAAAAAAAAAATTAGAAAAGGGAAAAAAAAACCCTAACCCCAAGACTAGTACGAAGCTTAGGAGTAAACGCAGGCGGAGGTAAAGGAAAAAGGCCCTTTCCGGCGTTCATGAGCTTCATCTCGAGCTTATTGAGCGAAATACCAGACGTTTTTGACGCCATTTTAGTACCTCAAACTTATCGGAGAAAATGATAAACTCTAACTTGATTTTGACGCCATTTTAATCAATACGGAGAAATTGCGCGCTAATTCTATATTTCGATTATGGTTTTCAATTTCCTTATAGACCCTCATACTATTGTTATTTGCACGTATAAAGTCAAAAACGTTTTTTTTTTTACAAAGTAGGATTTAAATAAAAGAGGAAAGCAAATGAAACGAAAAACAAACTGCACTGCTAGTTTTTATAAAAATTACAAAAGTAATTCTTTTGAAAATAATATTTTCGGATTAATATGTCGTAACATTACTATGCATAATTTGTTGAACTCTGTTAAAGATCAACTATCTCACGTGCAAGAAAATCAAAGGTATCAGACGCGAAGAGAACAAAAAAATGTATTTATCTTCAAGGCATGTTTTCTCGTGTTTTATCACTTTACATGAGGTAGTTTTCAAAGCAGTTATCTTGCTGTAAAACTCTGACTGGCCAACGCACGGAGGAATCTATGTAAAAATTACAAAAATAATTCTTTTGAAAATAATATTTTCGGATCAATGTGTCGTAACATTATTATGCCTAATTTGTTGAACTCTGTTAAAAATCAACCATCTCACGTGCAAGAAAATCAAAGGCATGTTTTCTCGTGTTTTATCACTTTACATGAGGTAGTTTTCAAAGCAGTTTTCTTACTGTATAATCTTGCTGTAAAACTCTGACTGGCCAACGCACGGAGGAATCAATGTTAGATCCACACATACATATTTTCCTCCCAACTAATCTAAAAACCAAAATGTTTTAATGTAGATCTTCTATCTAACAAATTCAATTTTATGAAAAGCCAATTCAAATACCACCACACTCACCCTGAGGTATGTTACTTTAGAGTAATGTATTGCTAATAATGTTTAAAACGGCATAATACACCTCTCGCTTTGCTCTGGTTTTTAGTTATGGATTTTTCGGTGCTATGAATTATATTAAATAGCAATGTTTAAAACGGTATAACCCGATTGATTCGGCCCGACATACTTCCATTATAATTTTAGGTAAATAACTATATGTGAAATTTAGGATAAACATCAAGGACCATCGATCCTTTTAATTTACTCAAAAATATAAGTGTATACGTTAAGTCCTTTGATATTTAAAAAGTTAGAGTTGTGTTCAGGGAAGAACACAAAAATTATAAAGTCCCAAGGAACACATCACAGCCCTTAGATCAAGTTTATTCAATGATCAAGATCAATTCATTTAATTAGACATGGAGGGGTATAATCGTCCAAGCGTCCAAAAATTGAATCAACCTTCTCAGTCGACCTTCTTTCTTCAATCCAGAGCTTCTTTCTTCCGCTGGAATTCCTTTTGCGATTTCTTCAATCCAGAGCTTCAAAAATCACTCGTAAACGACAGATCTGAATCTCAAACATCGAATCGACTGCAGCAAACACAGAAATCGCAGATCTGAAATCGAATCGCGTTATTTTATAAAATCACAGAAATCGAACGCAGATCTGAAATCGAAATAAAAAAAACTGACGTTATCAATGAATCTGAATCCAGAATCTGTCAATAGCAATCAAACAGATAAAAGAACCGCTGATTCAGGTAATAATCACATGTGATTTATTTGCGTAGCATTGTGTAGATTACTAGTTTACAAAATCACATGTGATTGTATGCTATGCATTAGTTGACTGATTCATGTGAGGTTGCTAAGCGAATCACATGTGATTTGTTTGCTTAAAAACAGGGGAGGTTGATAAAAAACAAATCACAAGTGATTCGCTTTACAAAATCACATGTGATTGTGTGCTTTACGTTATTTGATTGATTTATATGAGGTTGCTAAGTGAATCACATGTGATTTGTTTGCTTAAAAACAGGGGAGGTTGATAAGAATCAAATCACAAGTGATTCGCTTTACAAATCACATGTGATTGTATGCTATGCATTAGTTGACTGCGTTGAAATGAGGTTGCTGAGCGAATCACATGTGATTTATTTGCTTAAAAACATGAGAGGTGGTTAAGAAACAAATCACAAGTGATTCGCTTTACAAATCACATGTGATTGTGTGTTATGCATTAGTTGACTGCTTCATGTGAGGTTGCTTAGCGAATCACATGTGATTTCTTTGCTTAAAAAACAGGGGAGGCTGTTAAGAAACAAATCACAAGTGATTCGCTTTACAAAAACATATGTGATTGTATGTCATGCCTTAGTTGACTGATTCATGTGAGGTTGCTAAGTGAATCACATGTGATTTGTATGCTTAAAAACAGGGGAGGTTGTTAAGAAACAAATCACAAGTGATTCGGTTTACAAATCACATGTGATTGTTTCCTTTACGTTATTTGACTGCGTTGAGATGAGGTTGCTGAGCGAATCACATGTGATTTCTTTGCTTAAAAACAGGGGAGGTTGTTAAGAAACAAATCACATGTGATTCGCTTTATAAATCACATGTGATTGTATGAGCACAACTTTGCTAGTTGGATGAGAGTGTGCAGAGAAGTAACAAGTCTTTCAAGACTTAAAAAGATGGATTTTCAAACATATTTGGATGGTCAATGACCTTGGTTTGAGAAGAAAAGAAAAGGCAAAAAGGAATTTCCATTTTGGTGATTAACTTGAAAAGTGGAAAAGTAGTGTTGTGTCATGTGTCTTTGCTAGTAGGATGAGAGTGTGCAGACAAGTAACAAGTCTTTCAAGACATATTTCAAACATATTTGGATGGTCAATGACCTTGGTTTGAGAAGAAAAGAAAAAGCAAAAAGGAATTTCCATATTGGTGATTAACTTGAAAAGTGGAAAAGTAGTGTTGTGTCATGTGTCTTGAAAAGTGGAAAAGTAGTGACCTAATAACCAAAATATGAAAGTCTAGAGGATGAGAAATGGAATCTTGACAGGAGGAAGAGACAAGCCAAAAATCATTTGACTTTTGAGAAAAATGAGGAAGAGTATTAATTTTATGTATTTGGTATAAGTGGTATTTGTACTATCAAATGGTGTATTATTTCAACTTACATTTTATTTGATAATTAATGATGGTTAATTAATAGTTGTAAAATATTATTTTGGATGAATATTTTATCATTATAAATATTTATGTTTAATTTACAAAATTAACTTATTAGTCTTGTTGTTAAGTATTAAATCACATGTGATTTTATTATATCACTTTTGATTTCATTAAAAATCACATGTGATTTTGTTATGTAAAACAGAGTTTTTGTTATAAAACTGATGAGTCTATATACATATGACAACTAATAATAATAATATGAGATAGTTAAACTGAAATCACATGTGATTGAACTCACAACCCCACATAAACAACTGTAATTTAGCTTACTAATCACATGTGATTGAAAGATATGAATTATTTGACTGTGATTAGATGAGATACTGAGAACAATCACATGTGATCGAACTTAAATAACATAATAATCAAATAATAAATAACAATCACATGTGATTTAAAAACAGAGTAAACATAAAAATAATAAAACATGTGAAAACAATAAAATCACATGTGATTTAAAACTAAAAAACACTAGATGCTGAAAAATCTATAATAAAATCCGTAAAATCACATGTGATTTAAAAACAGAGTAAACAAAAAAAATAATAAACGGAAATAACATGTGAATACAATAAAATCACATGTGATTTATAACTAAAAAACACTAGAAAGCTGAAATGTATAATAAAAACAACAAAATCACATGTGATTTACAACTAAAAAACACTAGAAAGCTGAAATCTATAATTAAAACAGTAAAATCACATGTGATTTACAACTAAAAAACAAATAATAACTTCAAAATCACATTTGATTTAAACCAAAATTACAAGCACATATGTTTAAACACAAAAAAAGAAATAGACTTAGAATCACATGTGATTAACTAAAAACATTTATTTTAGAATAAAACAGATCTAAATAACATGTGATTAACTAATAAGAAACATTTGATATAAAATTAAACAAATATAAAATCACAGATGATTAAGTAAAACAAATACGTGGTTTAAAATTAAATAGATGCACAATCACATGTGATTAACTAAAACACATGTGTTTAAAACTTAAACAGATCTAAATCACATGTGATTTAAAACAGAGGTTTTCAAAAACAGGGGAGTTATTAACATTTCGCTAAATCACATGTGATTTACTAATACAAAACATTAGAAAGCTGAAGCACTTAACAATAAATTTGTTATTTTAATAGAAAATAACAAAATTAAGAGAAACGTATCAACAAACATCATATGAAATCGACAAATTATCATATAGAAACATCACATGGATCAAGTACAAAGTGTTTTTGAAATGTCTTTTTAAAAGTTTTTTATAGAGCTTGAAGAGTTGCAACTTTTGTACGTGCTAATATGTTAGAACGTGCTCCAGTTATCATCTTTTAGACTTCTTTCTTGTTAATTATCATTGAAGAACACTGTAGCCTTGTTAATAATCTTTCTGAAAGCACGGTGTTCTGTTGATCAATATTTGTAGGCATCTCAGTGTCCCATGAATTATCAGGTTGACCAATAAATAATTCTATGTATAACAAGAGAAACACACCACTGTCAACATATTTTTTTGTCACAACACCATGACATCTTCATTTTCCTACCCTTTAACTTCTAAGCAGCATCAACAGCTATAAAAACACATATAAACATATAAGTTATGAAAAATAACTACAATGGACAACGTTTAAACACAATGAAATATATAATAAATTCACAAAAACAGGGGATTTAAAACTAAACAGACATAGAATCACATTTGATTAACTACTAACAAACATTTGATGTAAAACTAAATAGAATCAATCGCATATGATTAACTAAATATATACACAATCACATCACAGGTGATATAAACCTAAACAAATATGTGCTTAAACCTCAACAGAAACACAATTACAAGTGATTAACCAAAACAGCATGTGTTTGAAAATAAAACAGATCAAAATCACATGCGATTTAAAACTAAAAATGTGATTGTATGAACAATCACATGTATTTTCTGATAAAAAAAAGGGTTTTCAAAAAACATGGGAAGCATATTTACATAACAATCATATGTGATTGGACTAAATCACATAACTAACGGTAACACGTACAAACAATATGAATCACATGTGATTAACTAAAACACATATGTGGTTTTAAACTAAACAGAAACACAATCATAAGTGATTAACCAAAAAAACATGTGTTTGAAAACTAAACAGATCAAAATCACATGTGATTTAAAACTAAAATTGTAATTATATGAACAATCACATGTGTTTTTTTATAAAACAAGGATTTTCAAAAAACAGGGGAGCATATATATTTACATAACAATCACATGTGATTGTACTAAATCACATAATTAACGGTAACACGTACAAACACTATGAATCACATGTGATTAACTAAAACAAATATGTGGTATTAAACTAAACAGAAACACAATTACAAGTGATTAACAAACAAAAAACATGTGTTTGAAAACTAAACAAAATAAAATTACGTGTGATTTAAAACTAAAATTGTGATTATATGAACAATCACGTTTGTTTTTTGATAAAACAAGAGTTTACAAAAAACAGGGGAACATATTTACATAACAATCACATGTGATTATACTAAATCACATAACTAATGGTAACATGTAAAAACACTACGAATCACATGTGATTTATTAACAAAAAACATATGAAATCGACGAATCATCAAATAAAAACCCTAGAATCGTTTGAAATACAAAAAAAAAACACATAAATGAAAACGTATTTGTGCATAAACTATAAAATCATAATAATAACGACAAAAGCAAGTTAAAATTACCAGCAATAGGTTCAGATTCTTGACGATTTTGATCGGAAGGGTTTTTTGAAGTAGTAGATGGTGAATCGGCCATAGTTAGTAGATAATGTACCAGCATATCACAAATACGATGTTGAATCAGTGATTAGCAAACGAATTTCGCAAAATAATGAGACAAATCGACGAAAAACGGTTCAAAACAAGGGTTTCTTCGATGGTGTATGCAAGAAAGAGAGAGAGAGCAGAGAGTGTAGAGAGAGAAAGGGAAGTTATGATTGTGAAAAGATATTTCCAGTCATGCCACACGTAAATGACAAAAGTACCCTTCTGTGCAAAATATCATTTAAATTGGTGATCTAATTTTGACCATTGATCTTGAAGATCCAAGGGTCTATAATTGTCCCTTGGAACTTTATAATATTATTGGACCTCCTAGAACAAATCACTAAAAAGTTAACCCAAAGTATTTTAGATACTAACTATATAGATAAAAGTTAACCCGTTTTTCAAAAAAAAGGGTCACACGCGATAAGACAGAATAAGCTTATATGCGTGACCCACGATCTTCTACTAATTACACATCTAACATGACTTAATTAACCTACAAAATCAGTTCTTTTACCCATGAATCTTTTTCATTTTCAGATTCCAAAATGTTATCATTCAGCTTCTTTTCAACAAGATGAAGTACTCTCACACACTTTTCCGCCTTTTCAAACCGTTGTTGTGCAACCACAAGCTTTGCACTTCTCTCTCTAAGATCCATTTGGGCAGCCCGTTTAACTAAAACAATTTTTTCTTCCATTTCCGTTATCAAATTCAACCTTTTTATCGCCTCGTTTCTTTTGTACATGGCTTCCAAGTGGGCCCGAAGCCACAACACGTTAATGTTGGCGGCTTCTGCATCTGACACCTGGCACTCGATTTCCTCCATTTTTTCACTAACGTCGTTGTTATTAATCTGCCTCACAATTTCACAAACCACCCCAAGAAAATAAGTTTTTGAAGAATCTGCTTTGAAAACGCATTCAGCTGCAATGTCACCATGTTTCTTGAAAATGGCTTCAAGTATTGTGGCAATGTTTTGCTTCACATTGTAGCCACGAACATTAATCATGCCAGAATTATTCGTCTGTTAGAATGACGACAAACGGATAATTAAGAGCATAAACAAGGCAAATTTAAAATTTATTACTAAAAATAATAAAATGTGGCGTATAATTACAATGATGCTTAGAATGTATCCTATATCGTTTAATCCCAAAATTTTATATTATTTTTTAAAATATTTTTAATACTTTTATAGGTTATTAATATAATTTAAAACAAGGTTATTTGACATGTCAGCAGAATTTTCAATTTGTTCTTGTACAAAATTTTGTCCAATTAGGTCACTAAAAGGTGGTTTTATGTCCTATTTAGGTCATTTACAGATTCTTTTTACACAAAAAAAAAACAATTTTTATGTATAATGATAAACAACCATCTTTGAATAACCCAATAGGACAAAACTTTGTACACTGAAAAGTATGTTGACATTTTAGTTAAATAACCCTTTAAAATATTTTAAGATGAAAAAAAAAGATAAAAAATATGTGCAGGCCGATCCGTTTTGACCCACTCCAATTCGACCCGTTACCCAATCTCACCAAACCACTTTGCCACCTATAACTAAAATAGTTTTCAGAAGCAGAAAATGTTTGTTTCACCTGTGTGACATCTTTGGTTGGCATTGATGAATCATCAAATAAAACGGGTTTCTTTTCATTTTCATTTATATTATTATTTTCAATTTCAGAGTGGATTCCAACAACTTTAACTGAATTCCTAGTTTCTTCTTGACATTGCCTTACAGCTGGCAATGTGTTTTTTATTCCCTCAAGTTTCCTCTTGTGAATTGGACAAGGAATACTTTCTCTTGAAGAACCATAAAATTCTTTTTCCACCTGGAAAAGAAATTTAACTAATGCCCATATAATACGTACAATAATAAAACGTTTACACTTTACATGCAACCATTTTGAAATAATTATGAAGAACAATACATTATCTGGGAGATGTGAATTCAGTTGAGCAGCACAGTTGTTGAGAACTTTTTCCGCTAATTGCCCACAAATTGGCAAATCAATCTAAAATAGAAACAATATTTCAGTATATATATATATATATATATATGGTCCGGATCCGGTGAGGACTCAAAAACCGGTGAGGACACCAAAAATACTCTGAAAATAATCCAAAACAAATATATAGAAGTGGGATCTGGTGAGGACTCAAAAAACGGTGAGGACTCGCGAAGACACCTCAAAAAAATTTCAAAAAATTCCGAAAAATATATATATAACTCCCCATGATTATTATTACATTTGACCAAAAAAAATTTGAAAAACAAATTATGATCCACTTTTTTTTGTGGATCATAATAATGATCCATATTTTTTTTGTGGATCAAAATTATGATCCATATAATTTTTTTTGGATCATTTTTGAAAATTTTATTTTATTTTGGATCTTATAGGCTGCGATTTTTATGCTTAAAAAAGAATTTTTTTTGAAAAAAGTTTGTTTTGGATCATTTTCAGAGTTTTTTTTTTTGAGTCCTCACCGGGTTTTGAGTCCTCACCAGATCCGGACTCTATATATATATAAGTGAGATCGGGTGAGGACTCAAAATTTGGTGAGGACTGTGAAGGTATAATGATTCATTTTTTCTTGATCATGATCCAATATTTTCTGATGATGATCCATATATCCCGATAATGATCCAATTTCTCCTGATAATGAAGATCCAATATTTCATAAATCATAAACAATTGGTTGAGAATTGTCCTCGAAGTCCTCACCAGATCCTAACCATATATATACATATACACACACACAGGATTAATTAGCGGTGGTTGAAAATAAAACAATTACCTGATTTTCCTTTTTTACACTTTTAACTAAGAGATCTACAAGCTCGGGATTAATTAGCTCACTTTGTTCTATGATTATTGTCATAATTTTCTTCATCTTGGATACGACACCAGCCGAATTGGAGCTTCAAAGTAAATGTAAATATATATTTAGCACAAACATGATTCCGTTGTGTTAAATCAGAAGTACTTACTCAGCATCTGTTAAAAATTGTTTGAATAGACGAACTATTAATCTGTCCAGCTGGCGGTCTGACATCAACACTGAAAACTTAACCCTACTCAATGTTCTGAGAACTTTAGTCATTCGATTATAGCATCCACCCGATGTAGAAGATAGTTTCTTGAATGTGATAACAGAAAGTTGAATAAAATCCTGCTCACCAACAAGAAAATGGCAGTTAATTTAAAGGCTCGTTTATTTTAATAATTATGCATGAGTAATCAAAGGGAAAACTACACTGGAATATACTTCCTCCGATTTAAAATAAGTGATACACTTTTCATATTTGGGTGTATCAAAATAAGTGATACACTTTGAAAACTTACCTTATTTGGTAAAAAGTAGTGGGACCCATACCCACTAGCTATCTACTTTAATAAAATGAAATGACATCTTTACCCTTACTTTTACTTTTAAACATCATTAATCTTACTTTATTCAAAATTTATGGGACTCATTTCCCACTAATCATCAAAGTAATCTAATTTAATTATCATTATCATATTTTGCCTCAAAAACCTTGAAACCAACAATGTATCACTTATTTTAAATCGGAGGAAGTATACAATTATACACATTTTATTAAAGTACAATACGTACAAGAATAAAACAAGTATAATAATTCAGATGTTTGATACCTTCATTTGTTTGTCATTGTAAGGGGCGTTCCGGTCCATAATTCTCAAAACTTCAGAAATACAACATCCAACTGAAATATTCACATCCAAATCATGATGACTCACCAATTCTTTAGCAATTAATGCCTCAATTACTGGTTGCATTGCATATTTCATTGATTCAGATGGTAATGGTTGTACTTGAACCCTAGCTAGAAGCCTCTCCATTTGCTATTACGATAATTTGAGGAAAAAAACCCTTATTACAATTTACAGCATCATCAATTAACCATCAAATTCAAGCATTATAGAATTACATAATACAAAAAGGAGATTATACGATGTAAAAACCCTAACTTCAAAAACTAGTCTCAAATAGCTTCAATATAACATTAGGCAAACAACAATTAACACCATCAAATAACGTGAAATGCATACAAAACCATCGAATTCAAGCATCATAAATTATATTTAGAAAAAATTAGAAAAAAGGAAAAAACTCTAACCTGAAGAACACTACGGATCTCAACAGTTGACGTAGGCAAAAGTAAAAGCCCCTTTCCGGCGTTCATGAGCTTGATCTCAAACTTATTGAGTGAAATACCAGACGATTTTGACGCCATTTTACTCTCTCAGACTTATCGGGAAAAGAAAAAAAGAAAATATAAACTCTAACTTGATTGAGGTTGTTGATGTCAATCAAGGTTTAATCAATATGAAGGAATTGCTAATGGAATTATGAAGAATTTCAGTAGAACAGTGACACAGAGTGACTGAGTAAGAGACGGAGATTTCTATATTTCGACTATCCGTTTTTTATTTCGTTATGGACGCTTTATAGCGCTGAAATCAATGTTTATATTTATAAGAGCATCTCCAACCATAATCTATCAAAACTTCTATCTCTATATTTAAAATTATTTTCTCTCTAACCTAATTCTATCATCAACTTTCAAATATAGAGGCATGTCTCTCCGATTATCAAAAGTATTAACAATCATGATGGAAAACTACTATCTCTCCAATCATTAAAATTAATAAGGCTAAATAATATGGGCATAAAAGTCCCGTGGTGTGGTGATGACTAGGTAATTTTAACCGGGTGGTGGAGAGGGGAACACCAACCCACCACTTAGTGGTGATGAAAATGTGGTTGGTTGTGGCCACGGTCACGAGTCTTAACGGGAGAGGGTAGGGATGCTTGCTTGTGATTGGGTGAAATGTTTTCTTTTTATTTTTTTGTATTTAAAATTAAATGGAATGGTGTGGTGTGGTGTGGTGTGGTGGGTATTTCCTGAATAAAGTAGTGTAGTGTGGTGTGATCTGATTGCTGAGGTGGCAGATGATTTGACAGAAATTTTTAAGTTATGATAAGACCCATACCCCATAGCCTAAGGGTTCATTTAGCCCATTTTTTAATTGAGAGTTTGCATATGCATTGAAAACCGTCATTTGTGTTACAATCTTTTTCTTTTCTTCTTCTTTTTTTTAACGATAAGTTAGTAAGTTAGTGATTTGAGATGAGACTGTCACATTCACAAGGTTTGAACCCAATACCTATTGAAGGAAAACCACAAGACTACCATTGGTGGTTAATGGATCTAGACCAGTTAGTTGTGATACATTCTTACTTTCATGGTTTGGAGGAAAAGATTATATTGAGGATTAAATTAGATTAATTTGATGGTTAGTGAATAATGGATTCCACATCTTTTAAATAAAGTAGAGGTTAATGATGATTAAAAATAAAAGTAAAGTAAAATGGTCATTTCATTATATTAAAGTAGATAGTTAGTAAGTGAGGACATCACTATTTTTTTACCAAATAAGGTGATTTTTCAAAGTGTACTACTTATATTGTACATTTAAAAATTTTGAAAACACTATATGGATCCGGTAACCAAAATTCGAATACCCAAAATTTCGGATACCCAGGTTTCAGGTACCCGATTTTTTGGATATTTTTGAACACCCGTACATAACATATAACTAGAATTTTGGTGCATCAAACCTCAAAAAGTTTAAAATATAAAAAACCTCTAAACTTATAAAAATGATATCAAAATATTCACCTTAATAAAGAAAATTTTGAGCTTAAAATAAATAAAAAAAATTTAAAACGGTGATTCATAGTCAATTTAACCATCATGGTCCGACCCGGTTTACAGTTAACACGTCCGGTTCAAAGCAGTTAGAAAACAACCAATTAACCAGTTTGATTCAACCTGCCATACTTCCCGCTTCAACCGGTCCGATCAGCCGGACGAACCCGAGTTTTAAAACACCGCGTGAAATAGACGATAACGTTTGGAAACGGTTCGGGAAAGGGTTACAAAACGGCACAAGGAGGTTCAGAAAACGCAGGATTGCGATGGATGTGGTGTAGATCACAACGAAAGCTTGATATATCAAGAAGCACATTGTAAACGGCAATATTTTTTTAAATTTCATTATCAACGTGATTTGCACACATAAAGTCATAAACATTTATTTTATATATATAAATTACAAATGAAAAAACTGATTAATAACTTCTAAAGACTGAACTTTTAGGTTTGTAGTCGGACAACTTTTAACTCAATCGATTTAGCCCGGCTCACTTCCATAATAATTTTAGGTAAAGAACTATATACTCCCTCCGTTTCAAAATAAGTGATACAAATTAAATTCACGGTTTTTAAGGCAAAAAATGATAATGAAGGTTAATTAAATTAAATTTGATAGTTAGTGGAGGATGAGTCCCACATATATTGATTAAAGTGAAGTTAATGATGTTTAAAAGTAAAAGTAAGGGTACATGTGTCTTTTCACTTTATTAAAGTAGATAGTTAGTGGGTGTGGTCCCCACTATCTTTTACCAAATATATTAAGTTTTCAAAGTATATCACTTATTTTGAAAAGTGTACCACTTATTTTGAAACGGAGGAAGTATAATATTCAGACCATCAATACTTTTAATGAACTCAAAAATATAAGTGTCTATGTAAGTCCTTCAATATTTAACAAGTTAATCCAAAGTATTTTAGGTACAGCTATATAGATAAAAGTTAACCCATTTTTCAAAAAAAAGGTCTCACGCAATTAGACAAAATAGGGTTGTTTACTAATTACACATCTAACATGACTTAATTAACCTACAAAATCGGTTCTTTTACCCATGAATCTTTTTCATTTTCAGATTCCAAAATGTTATCATTCAGCTTCTTTTCAACGAGATGAAGTACTCTCACACACTTTTCCGCCTTTTCAAACCGTTGTTGTGCAACCACAAGCTCTTCACTTCTCTCTCTAAGATCCATTTGGGCAGCCCGTTTGACCAAAACGGTATTTGTTTTCATTTCCGTTAACAAATTCAAGTTTTCTGTTGCCTCTTTACTTTTACAAACGGATTCCAAGTGGGCCCGAAGCCACACCACGTTAATGTTGGCGGATTCTGCATCTGACACTTGGCACTCGATTTCCTCCATATCAGAAATGATGGTCTTAACATCATAGTTTTGAATTTTGTTCACAACTTCGCAAACAATTTCAAGAAATTGTGTTTTTAAAGAAGGTGTTCTGAAAATGCAGTTAGATGCAATATCACCGTGTTTCTTGAAAATGGATTCAAGTATTGGTGCACTACTTTGATTTACTTTGTATCCTTGCACACAAATTTTTCCAGATTTACCGAGTTTTTGTCCCTGTTGTACAATATGCAAAACAATTAGTACTTCCATTGAAATTATTATAGTGACTAAAATCGTAATCATACTTTTCGAAAAAGTTAATTTTGGTCATTGTACTTTTTTTCTTTATTAAGGTCATTGTACCACACGAGTATTAATTATTAGATACTAAAATTTTTTTAAGACATACACGTAGGTCACCGGATGACCTACAACCTGTTAACAACAGTTTATCACCGTTAATTAAGAATTTTTTCGCAAAGTAAAATGACAAAATTGAACTTTTTTTCAAAATGGCAATGACCTTGATATTTTCCACGTAGATAAATAATGGCAACTTCGTCATTCTGTAACCACTTAAAATATATATCCGGTTGCTAGTAACTTAAATAATTGGTTTCAAAATACAATAACCTTAATATAAACAAAAAAAGGTACAATGGCCAGAGTTTACTTTTTCGAAAAGTACGATAACCAAGGTACGATGACTGCAACTTTCGGACTTTTTCGGTTTTGGACACCAGACCGAGAATCAATTTTGCATGAAAAATAAAATCAAGAACCTGACTGTTTTACCATATTTAAAAGAGTACTTATTCGTAAACATCAAGAAAGACAAAAAAAGTTGGTCCGACCTGTTTCGAGTTTTGACCCATTAACAACCAACCGCCCCATTTTGCTACCTATGGCTATAACTAGAATAGTTTCTAGAAACATATGGTAATTACCTGTTTCTTCGATTGAATGTTATTGTTAGTTGCAGATTGAATTTGCAACCTACTTCCTTCAAGACACTCAGATTTCCTCTTGTGAATTTTAAATTTGTTTGTAACAGTTGTAGATGGAATTGTTTCTTCTAAAGAATCATAAACTTGTTTCACCACCTGCAAAAGAAATGTATGTTTTGCACATTGGCTAATAATTGGATAAATTGCTTATTTTGCCAATTTTTTAAATTTTACGTTAGAAGAATCCAACAGTGTAATCGCAAAGATGAACAGAAATCGAAAAGTTAACCGAACCAAAATAACAAGTGGTTCGGTGTGTGTCGTCAAAATTCAATAAACTGACACACCAACTGACACACATCTACCAACTATATGTCTTCACTTCCGCAACTGACACACATCTACCAACTATATGTCTTCACTTCCGCAAGGTACAAAATATGTTGCAAAATGTACAAGCCTCCAATGCATGCCAAACTTAAAATATGGACAATACATATGTAGAAATGATGTTGAATAGCCATGACAATATCGCTCACCTTATCTGGGAGACGTTTTTTTAATAAAGCATCACAATTCTTGATTACTTGTCTACAAAAAAGCAAAGAAACCTGAACACCGTTTTAAGTATAAAAGCGCATAATTTACTAATTAGTATTGATGAAAAACATAATTTGGTAGAAGTAACTAACATAATCTAATAGTAACCATCACCTGATTATCCTTTTTCACACTTGTAACTATCAGATTTACAAGCTCTTGTGTCAGCTCCTCATTTTCCTCAATTATCATCGTCATACATTTCTCCATCTCGAGGATAAATTCAGAGCAATTGGATTTCAAAATTCTGAAGAAAAAATTTAATAAAAACCAAACTCAGTTGAAGTTAAAAGTTGTTTTAGCATTGAAATAGATTTCTTACTCAGAAACAGTTAAAAGTTGTTTAAATAGTTGAACATATAATTGGTCCAGCATCAGTTCTGACAACAACACTGGCAATCTGACATTGTTAAATGTTTTGAGATGCATAGTCAACTTAGTATAACATTCACCAGAAGAATAAGATAGTTTCTCGAACCCAATAACTACCAATTCAAACAATGTCTGTGCACCAATAACGATGAAAAAGCAATTAATTTAGAGTTATGTATCAAGTTTTTATCTAAAAACAATAACATACGTTTACATTTGTCCCTCTTTAGTCATTGTACAAAATTTTGTCCAATTCGATCATTAAAATAGGTTTTGTGTCCCAATTGCATCATTATAAATTGTTTAAATAAATTACTTTTATATAATGGTTATCATTAAACACAAATGTAACATTTTTTGCATGATTGTAACATAATTCTATTAAAAGTATCATTCATAGAAACAAATATCTATTTTTGTAAAGAAACATCTTTTAATGATCCGATTGGAAAAAAGTTGGTACAATGACTAAACAAAGACAAATGTAAAGGGATATTGTATATTACTTTTCAAAAAATGTTCATTTTAGGTGCCATACTTTCTTTTTTTGGTCATTTAAGTCATTGTACTCATAAAATTAGTTAATTAAGTAACTTTGCAGCTGGAATTCATATCACCGTCCAGAAAACTATGACCTGTCATCACCGGAATTGTAAGATTCAGGCTACAAATGACTAATTAACTAGTTTTATGAGCATAATGACTTAAATGACAAAAAAGTACAATACCTAAAACAAACATTTTTGGAAAGTACGTTACAGTTAGGTACGGGTGTTTGGGAGGGCTTATTTAGGAGGCTTATGAGCTTTTAAGTTTATTTAAGTTTAATAATCATTTTTAAGTGTTTGGTAGAGCTTATAAGCTTATCCTTATGAGCTTATTTAGGGGGTTTTTAAATAAGCTACTTTGGAAGGGATTATTAGCTTATTTAAGATTTTTACCTCTTTGTCCTCCCATCGTAACCTCATTTCACCTCACAAGCTATTTTGGAAATGATTACTAAAAAATGTCCTTTTTATCATTTTACAATTAAAATATATAAGCCGATCCAAACACTTTATTTAACAAAAGCTTATTAACTTAAATAAACTCATAAGCTAATAAGCCCAAGCCATTTTAATAAGCTTTCCCAAACACCCACTAACACCTTTTTTAAAACAGATTAATGAATTATACCTTCAACTGGTTCTTCAAGAGTCTGTAATTGCAAGAGCCGTTTGTAGCCCTAATACTCAAGATCTTAATCATGCAACATGAAACTGATAGTTTCACATCCAGATCTGGATGTGCCGCCAGTTTGTTTAGTGTATTAAGAATCAATTTAGATGGCATTTGTGATAGAATTTGCTCCATTTGCTATTTACAAGAATATAGGACATAGTTAAAAAAAATTATAACTGTAGCAACAAATTATGGAGTGAAATAATTAACCAGTTTTAAGAGTAAAATTACAAAAATGTAGTAAAACATATAAAATTAATATATTAACAAACGAAGTGTGGAAATCAAAACCTTGTTAAATGAAAATACCACTAGTGTCTAATGCTATAAACTGATAACAATTACTAACAATTAACAAATGCATGAAACAAGATCTATAATATTCAATTCAGCTGCAGTTAACATTAAATACAAGCATCATTAATCATAAATTAAAGAGGAAATTATATGAGAAATAAATAAATAAGCTAAACTGTAAGAAAGTTGAGAAGCTCCGAAGTTGGTGACGACAGATGTAATAGCTTATGAGCGTTCATCAGCTCGATCATAAGCTGATTGTCTGAAACCCTAGACAATTTGGATTGCATTTCGTGAATCAAGTCGGCCTTCGATTTCGAATTGTGTTTAAACTTGCCTTCCATTGGTTGTGATGCACGTTTGCCCTATGTTAATTCATGAGTATTGGCCTAAAATTGTACGAATTGAACGGTGTGTTCTCCGGAGAGAATGTATTGGAGATGGGGAATTTGAGCCATTTTTGTTTGAATAATCACATATTATCCACCAATTCTTTCTTTAATCATATTTTTTTAAAACTAAATTTGATTAAATAAATGGGAAGATTTTACAAGAAGGAATACATAATAATTCTTTCATCTAAGTACTCAAAGTTTACAATTACATGAAACTTTTTGACTTTATAATAAGAGTTAAATGCAAGAATGGTCCATGTGGTTTGACTAAATTGCACGTTTGGTCTCTGTGTTTCATTAAGTGCAGACGCGGTACTCATGGTATGCATTTTTGTGCACTCGTGGTCCCTCCCCCATTAAAAATATCCGTTAGCTGGGGGGCATTTTAGTCATTTTGAACAGGTGGTCTCACTAATGTCTTCTTCTTCCCCTCTCTTCTTCCCCAAATTCATACAAACAAGAAACTTAAAATCAAGAACCTCAATCAAACGCAAACAAGCACAATCAAAAAGAAAAAAAAAATCCAGTTGATAATTAAAATCTCACAAACATCATCTGGGTGTTTCTATGCACCTCACAAACATCATCACAAAAAGAAACAAGCCTTGTTAATATACCAAAAATTACAGACAATGAAGACTGCTCAAATTACCAAAAATCTTGTTAATTTCTTTAGGAACAAGCCTAAAATTAAGAATCAGAATCAGAAATGTCTTAGATCGTGTCTCACCGCCAGCGTCAACACCGTCTTCTTCTCCGGCGGAAATGCCCAAAACACACACGAGCACATACATCATCACCCAAATCAAGCATCTTCAACACACAATATACGGTTCATACACAGATCTGAAGTTAAACAGATTAAAGTTCGAAGCTTATGATGGTCGGGGTTGATATCACCGGCGGAGGAGGGGAAACAACCACCCTATTGTTCGAATTTGTTCAAACCACCACCACCGTCTCCCGCCAACTAAATAGCCCAGATATGTTCCGCCTCCCACCACCGCCATCGTCAGATCTGGTTCCGATGAGGTAGAATCGGAGGGAGGGGCCGATGACGTCCGGTGGTTCATTCTGAAATGGGTCGACGACTTCCGCCGGGGCAAGCGGCAGAGCAAGCTTCGTGATTTGGATTTCACGATGGTGGATTCACAGTTTCAATATAAATTGGGGATTTTAGGAGGGGATAGTACATGGTGCATTAATAGTTGTACATTTACTTTATTAAATAAATACTATTAATTATAAAAGAGTAATTTTATTATAAAATGTTAAATGACCAAAATGCCCTCCAACTAACAGACATTTTTAACAGTGTTAGGGAGGAGGGACCACGAGTGCACAAAAATGCATACCATGAGTACCGCGCCTGCACTTAATGAAACACTGGGACCAAACGTGCAATTTGGCCAAACCACAGGGACCATTCTTGCATTTAACTCTTATAATAATACTAAATATTATTTTCTAAATAATAATAGTGTACAACTTATAAATTGCCTAAATAACATTTTCTAAAGACTAATGTATTATTCAGCTATAGTTGATAAATACTTTTATGAATGATATTTTATATGTTATTGTATAGTACATTAATAATATTTTATATATTTATAAATGGTGTTTTTTAATAAAAAGTTGTATTACGTAATATTATGGATATGTTGGTTTTATAAATATGTTGTATCTTTATAAATCCGACGCGATGCGCAGAGACACGTTTTTCGTTTATGAAGATATGTCTAAAATTAAAATCTGTAACAAATCTTAAGGTCTTTCCTAACAATATTCTTCTAATATTAGTCTGGTGTCAACAGATGTTATGCCTCTTTGTGGGGCTTCACTCCGAGCTTAGACCGACGCTAACAAATTTTGTCAAATCAACACCATCAATATCTATTCTCTTCTGTTTGTTAGGTCACACCATTATAAAACATATACACATGACCCCCACTAAAATTCAGCATCCCCCTCAACCTTGAACCACCGCTACTCGAGAAAAAGTTGAAACCTACGAGTCGTGCCAATGGGCGACAACATCGGTGATCCATCCGAACTTGTCGGCTCCTACCGTTGGCAGCCGTCTTATGATCAATTGTATCAACTCAACGCCAAATCAGGATTTTTAAACTATCACTCTAATGTTAACAACACATTTATGTTCTGTATTACTTTATTTTACACACGTAAGATTTGTGCCAATGGTATAGTCGGTTGAATACCGATTGCATCACTTTCCTTTTTAACCATTGGCACCATTCTTCACTTACATCGGTTGGACATTTCAGTTGGGTGAAGAGGGAAGATGTTGAAAATGTCGAGTCCATGTCAATTTAATATATTATTTTATATTTTGTGTGTATATTTTGTACTGATATGTCTCAAAAATACTGAAGAAAATAAGTATTACTAACATTAATATGTCAGTTGAATGCATGTTAGAATTTAAGCTAACGTAGCACTGACAGAAAATGAAGTCAATTGTTGGGAGTACTATTATTTTTAAAAGTTGTCAAACCCATTGCCTAATCAGCACTCCATCTGTAACACAGCACCCACGTGGAGCAATATTATTTGCTCAAAACCTACCACCAACGTGGCATTGCCATGGAAGAAATTACAAACAAGAAATTTAATCAAATATCTGAGAAACACACCCACTGACACAACACGCTCGCTCGCTCTCTGTTGACTGTATATAAACCGCCGGAGGTCGGATCTCCCGCCGGAGTCTCCGACCTGAGAAAAATATCCAGCCCTGGCTCCACCGTCAGGCCAACAGCAGCCGAGCAACAACATCACTCGAAGAAGAACCGTTTCTTCAAATTCCACGCCGTCACGTCCGTCAACTCCTACTCGGATTATTTACAGAGAAACCCTAGGTCCGTCGTCATTATCGGAATCGGATCTACACTTACCGTTTTGGCAACGGACGTGGTTCATCGGACTATTACTAGTGATGGCGCTTTCGTTCTTTGGTTTAGCTTTATTTCTATTTCTAACCTTAGATTCGGATTACACGTCAGCTCCTGTTTACGCTGCTACTTCAGAAGGTGTTGAGGTAATTCGCTAGTTATATGATCTAATTGCGAATTAAATTTATGTGATTTTTGAAGTTTATTGATTTATTTGGACTCTATAATAACATCTGATTGAATTTGACCTCAATGACTAATTTCAGCTTCGAATGTGTATGAGTTGTGTAGTATTTTAAACTGAATTCCTAGAAATCTGCAGACTGCAGGTCTTTCATATGATGATTAATAAGCTTAAAATGATGTTGGTGCTAGATTTTTTTAAAACTAAATTCAGATAATTTTATGCAGTAAAGCAGTATAATTGACCTCAAAATTCGAAGTCATGACTTATCCTATTTATTCAAATTGTCAGTTTTCTCCTTAATCCAGACAATAAAAAGTAATAAGACTTGATCTTTTGGATTTGTGGTGAGGGCAGTATTGTGGATTTAAATTATGGAAATTGTTATAACTATCAAACATATAGTTTCATTTTATGTTTAAGATTTTGAGGTAAAAGCTATGGTTAAAATTTGTTTAGAAGCTAAAACTAGAAAAAATCATAACTAAATCTGTAGATTACCTATTTATTTGGGATGTTATACATTTCCCATTTATGTTAATTTCTTGTAACTTTTTTATATGATAGATTACATACGGGTCATTAATCAAGCTAATGCATGAAAAAACAAGATTTCGACTGCATTCACACGATGTACCATATGGATCAGGCAGTGGGCAGCAATCTGTTACAGGTTTTCCCAATGTAGATGATGCCAATAGCTACTGGGTATGCATGTCTTTAGAACTCATAGTAAATTACAAAAATGGTCCCTAGGGTTTGTTCAAAATAACTGTTTTGGCCCCTCTTCTAATTTCTTCCGGTTTTGGTTATTCATCTGATCATAACCACAAAGTATCGAAATGTGACCAAAACTATTATTTTGAGCAAATCACGGGGACCATTTTTGTAATTCACTATAAAACTTATGCCTTTATATAATTTTTGCTTGAAATTGAACTCTTGCAAACCAGATTGTGAGACCTATGCCAGAAATATCAGTAAAACAAGGAGACGGTATAAAAAGTGGAACAATTATTCGTTTACAGCATATGAAAACAAGGAGATGGCTTCACAGCCACTTGCATGCTTCTCCAATTTCAGGCAATTTAGAGGTTTATTTGTTCTCCTTTTACTCGTTTTTTCTTTTTAGAGTAAATTACATAAATTGTCCCCAGGTTTTTTGTCCAAAGTAAATTTTAAAAAATCCCAAAAAAATATTAAAAGGGTATTTTGGTCAATCTATGTGGAAAAGGACGAAATAAATGAAAAGGCGGGAGCACATGGACAAAAAACCCGGAAAAAATGTTTAGGGACAAAACTTGCGAAAATGAAAGAACCCAAGGACCATTTTTGTAATTTACCCTTCTTTTAATATAGTAAACTGTTGTGGTTAATAACTTAAAATACTTTTTTATGCTTGAGGCGGATATTTCGACTCAATTACTTATGAATTGGTGATTCGGGTCATGTTTTATCAATAACGGGTCAAATGGTAAATTAAATATTAAAACAAAAAAGGAAACAAGTCAAAAGTCTTCTTTTTCAACATAAAAGAAAAATGCATAAAACCTTGTAAATAATGTTTAATCATATTTGATACAATAATTATCTTAAAAAACCTTTTTCAAAAATAATAATAAGTGGTTTTAGGTTCAACCCGACCCGACCCAACCCCCTTCGATCCGTTACCTTATATTTAATCATATATTTTATATAATACAACAAATTTAATTGTTTACGATTGGTTCAAAAGATAAGCAAGTGAGATTTTGTGTAGGTGAGTTGCTTTGGAGATGATGGTAATTCAGATACCGGGGATTACTGGAGGTGACAACTGTTTAAAATAAAATTAATTAAATGTTTAATCCCAACATTAACTATATTAATATTGTTGTTGATTTTACTATAATGCCCCTAGACTTGAAATTGAGGAGAGTGGAAAAATTTGGAAACAAGATCAGAGAATACGGCTTCTTCATATTGACACAAGCGGATATTTACATAGCCATGATAAGAAATACAGTCGCATTGCTGGCGGTCAGCAAGAGGTTAGAATTATCTTCTAATTTATTTTATTTTATTTTATTTTATTTTAATTCAATTTCCAGAGGTGGCAGTTTTAATCCATTTACTTATGAATGTTTCGGTTTGGAATATGTTACGGGTCAAACACGTAAAAATCAAAATTTAGCTAAATAAGAACAGATCAAATGGGTCGTATGGTGATTTTTTAAAGGATAAAAAACCTCCCAAGTTATGTTATTGGAAAAAACAATTCGACTTTTATTGAAATAGTATAATTTCTCTCGTTGACTTTTATTGACTTAGTTATTGCAGTTTTGGATGTTGATCAAATGCCAAGTGTCTTAAATTGTTATCAAATAATTTTTGTTTCAGGTTTGTGGTGTTCGTGAGAAACGTGCAGACAATGTTTGGTTGGCAGTTGAGGGTGTCTATCTACCAGTGTCCGAAACCAAATGAATGAAATCATGATGTAAAGTAGCTTGTACTTGTACCTTCTAATTACACCTTGAACGAGTTAGATACATTTTATGATAATTTGAAAGCAAAATATAATTTAAATCACCCATTAACCATAATACATTGTAAACTTATTTCTAGTGCTGCATACTGTTTGAACTTCTTGTATAAGCCTATAAGGTATTGTTGTGTACAAATTAGGCATGTGCAACTGGACCGAGAACCGACCAGAACCACCAAATCAGACCAAACTGAGTTATATCAGTCCGGTTCTAATTTTCATACAAAATTGGTTCTCTCAGTTCGGCTTGGTTCAAAACCAAGAAAAAACAAAGAAAGTTTTATCAATTTCGGCCGGTTGCCGGTCAGTACCGAGAGTCATTAGTTATGTACTTGATTCAACTGTTTTCTCGGTTTAGTTATGAGCAGTCTTGTTTGATTCTTGGATTATGCACATGCCTAGTATAAAACACTTAATTTCCCAAATAGAAATCAAGCCTTTCATCATAGTATAAGGTAGGTGTGAGTTTGGATTGAAAAAACCAAAAACGTAATCTATCGGTTTTCAGTTTTGTAATTTCATTTTGATCCTATCATTTTCAATTCGATTCAGTCCAATCCTCAAATAAGGATGAGCATTTGGGCTGAAGGAACTGAACCAAAACAAACCGAACTGAAACAAAGCCTAGCCAAAACAGATAAAGAGCACATTGTTAAATCTTTAGAATCCATCATTCTAATGACAGTACTGCGACACGTCATAATGCTTTTACTACAAACAGAAATCTATATAATTAGATTAGATTTCAGTGGGACTTGTATCTAAATGAATTTTAACCAATTTTAGATATTTTAAACCTGCAAAAAAACAATCACATAAAGGCAAACAGAACTTAAGCTCAAAAAGGGCAACATTTAGCAATAACCAACACAAAAAGGGTACAAAAAACTCGTAAATAAAATCTACTGAACTTTGACAAAAGTTTTTACTCAAACAAAATCTAATAATTCCTAACAAAAGTCTCTTCAGTACCAAAATCCAAATTCATAACACCCATGAAAAAGAGTACTTAGTGAGATTTGACATACTCTTGAACGATGTGGAGCCCTTCACTTTCCTCCCCGAAATCCTACAATATTTATAAAATTTTAAATAAAAATATGATTACAAAATTAATGATTTTTTTCTTTTCAAAATTGGCTCGGAAATCATACCTTCACAACAAGGCACGAGCAACCAACAACCTTCCTTGCCTTGCCTTCAGAGTCAATCTTGCATAACTGTAAATGTTGCAAGTCAAATCAAACCACCAAAAAATGTAAATTAAATAAATAAATTATAATGTAGATAATTATTAAAAATACTTGAGAATTTTTTTTAAGAAAATTGATGAATTAAGAGACTTACACCAGCCCATTCGCCAAGAGTCTTTGCACTAGGAACAGTTATCAAGCTCACATTATGGTCAGCACAAAGTGCTTTGACCAGTTTTTGGTAATCGGGCTGGTTACAATCTTCAGCCAATACACAAAGTTGGGCTGCATGTTTTTCAATTACTTTTGCAGCCCCGTGGAGCCCACGAACAAGCCCACCATGAGCAAGTGATTTCCTTAACACAAGCTGTAATGCAGTCATTGTGTCCATTGGCTCACCAAGAGCAGGAGCAGGTGCAGGTGCAGCAACCTCAACAGGAACAGCAACATCTTCACTGCAATTGAAGAAAGTTGAAAAAAAATAAAATAATAAATTAATGGCTCAAATTGGGCGTGTATGAATGTATGATACTGCTACATATAAGAGACTTACCCAGCCATGTTTTCTGTTGATGAGATTTTCGAGTTAAACTGTCCAAAAAGAGTGAGGAATCCAATAAATATTAATAATTTGTAAGAAATCTAAAGGAATCAAGCATAATTTTAACTGTTGCACATATTTATAATCAAGTATTGATACAGTTTGATTAGCTGCTACCCCATAAACTAGCGTTTAGTTGCAGAAAAAAAAAAAAAAAAAACAAATAACACAGTTAAAGCATGATTATAAACACGTGAATATCATCAAAATTGTTGAAAGCAGCTTTACACAATAGATTCAGCACAAAAACAAAAATATCAAACAGCTCCTAATCCAATTTCGAATCATAAATTAAGCAATATGCGTGATTTAACACGCGAAGTTACTGCACATGCAATCCAATAATGAGCTCAATTAAATTAAACGCTATTAATAGAAGGAGATCAAGCATTTTCTGTAAATCTCATAATTCTCGTAAAACTGAAACTGAAAACCGTTATTCTCTCGATTCTTAACAAAATTGAAATCATTCGAATGATGTGTAGTTTATACTTTAATCATGAACAAATCAGCAGAAACATCGCACTGTCGCAGTAATTTAGTACGATTTCGTTAAAGAAAAGTATATATACTGAGCTAACGCTTTTTTAATTCAAACGTGATATGGAGATCGAGATAGAGAGATCGATACCTGGTGTTGCTGCAAAAATCAAATTAACGCACGAACTAGGCGGCTGTGTTTGCAGAACTTTGAGAGATTATAAAGGGCGTAGAATCTAAAACCCTAGTTTTATGTAAACTCAGTTAATTTTAATATTTAGTCCTTCAACTTATTTTTCTTGACGTTTGTGCCTTGTCTTTCCTATTCTTCCCTAATTAGTCATTCATAAATGTATAATGTTTTTTCTGGAACCGGCAAATATATTAAGAGAACACTAGCAAGGAGCTAGGAACAAAACAACAAACAGAAACAAATAAGGGGAAAAAAAACCGAACAACTACATGCATAACAAAAAGGTGCAAGCACCACTCAACCCACCCAATGTTCTTACTATGACCCCTATATTTCTTCCAGCTATAAACCATGGATTTGATAGAATCCACAATTGCATTAGAATGTTGCCGATCCCCTCTAAAAATACGGTTATTTCGAGCCTTCCAAATACACCAGAGTAGAGGTGAGCATTTTGACCGAAAAAACCGAACCGAACCGAAAACCGACCGAAACCGAACCGAACCGAAACCGATAACATGTTAGCGGTTCGGTTTTGGCTTTGAAAATTCATCGTTATCAGTTATTGGTTCTATCGGTTCGGTCCGGTTCGGTTCGGTTTTTGGAAAAGGATGAACATTTGGCCTAAAATAACCGAACCGAACCGAAACCGATAACATGTTATCGGTTCGGTTTCGGTTTTGAATATTCATTGTTATCGGTTATCGGTTCTATCGGTTCGGTTTTAGCCCGATAATCACCCCTACACCAGAGAGACCCATACACAATACACATTAACAAATCCTTCTTTTTGTGACAGTAGTTCTGAGAACAAACAAAACCGAAAAGGTCAGCAACATTCTCAAAATTTTGAGAGGTCGAATCAATCCCACACCAATTGAACACAGAATCCAGGGAGGACCTCACCAAAGGACAAGAGACGAGAAGATGATCGGAACTCTCTTCTAAATCCGGACAGATCGAACACATGGAGGAACCTATGGAGATGTTTCGAATTGACAGCTCTTTGGCAGACGGTATTCTACTAAGTAACGCCCTCCAATTAAAGTATAAGACCTTCATCGGAAAAAGGTTCATCCACCAAAATGGTTTACCACAAATAGGATGAAAAGCACGGTCGATCATGCTCCTAACTTTAGCAATACAGAACATGTTTTCCTCCACAAAATCCGATTTCTAGCTCAAAACCATTATCCTCAGAAAATAACACATCCTCGATACCGATATTTAACTTTGAAAGGGCATTTTTTGTTTTTGCGATAGAAGCGCAGATACCGCCAGCAGAAGGGCTCACAAGATGGAGCATGGGCTTATGATCGAGACGGTGAATACCTCTAATGACTTGAGCCCATAAAACAGACGGATTATCTTTTAACTTCCACCACCATTAAGAGAGAAGAGCCAGATTGAGGTTCCTAATAGAGCCCAGACTGGAACCACCCACGTCCTTAGGGGCCTTAATAGTATCCCAAGCAATCCAGTGGATTAATTGTCTCCCGAGATCCCCTTTCCAAATAAGCTGCCTCTGGATCTTTTCCAACTCATTAATAATACCAATTGGAGCAGAAAAAAGTGAAAGATAATACGTAGGGAGATTTCCCATAACTGCCTTTGCCAGAGTCATACGACCACCAAAACTAAGGGTGTCCGCCTTCTAGCTCGAAAGCTTATTGCGAAATTTATCAAGGATTGGCTTCCAAGCTGATAAGCGATTCATTTTTCCTCCGACCGGAACCCCCAGATAAGAGGAACGTGAGGGCAGCTCACAGCCCAATCAGTGACTTCAGCCTGATCCGCACTGATACCAAAGACCCGCGACTTGTTGAAATTCACTTTAAGACCAGAGATAACATGGAAGCATCTAAGAATTCTCGCTAAATTCTACGTGTTTTTTCTGGACCATTCGCCCATAAATAAGGCGTCATCCGCATAAAATAAGTGAGAACCTTTAAGATTAGAATTAGGAATATTGATCCCTTCAAACACCCATTTTTCAATCGCAGCTTTCATCATAACGTTCAATCTTTCCATAGTGATGATAAAGAGAAAAGGAGACAATGGGTCTCCTTGTCTAACGCCTTTTTCCATTGAGAATTCTTTTGTAGGCGAGCCGTTTGACAAGAATTCTTCCATAGCGATGTTAATCCACTCGTTTTAAGTTTTAACTTTTAACCCTCTAATGTATGTGTCTATGTCGGGTATTTTGAATTATAAATCTATAAGATATTCTAAACACTAGCAAAGTATTGTAGTTCCTAATTCTAATCATATTGTAGTTTATACTACATATATATTATAGTTTATACTACATATATTAACCGCAGCAACCGCACTTTATATATTCCGTTTTATTTTGTGATAGTTAAAGAAAATAAATAAAACAAACTTGCAAGAAATTTTGGTTTATGATTTAAGTAATTGCAATACTTTAGGTCTGATGTTTTTTCTTTTTTGAGTTATTAGCAATTTATTTGTTTCGTATATTGTTAGATGCACTTTGGGCTTCTTCGACTTGTTTAGCATGTTCAACTAATTTAACATATGTATTTTCTTATTTTTTACTTATTTGAGCGTTATAGATCAATTGTAGCGCAAGTCATATTTTTTTAAAAATATATGTATAATTACATTCAAAACCTAATAATGATAAAGATGAAACAATAAGGGTGTTTATTCTAATGAAATCCTTAGGAATTTGAAGGAATTAGAATTTAATTTCTATGAATTATTATTTTTAGTTGGATGGAATTAGAATTTTTCATGGAAATCATTTCATCAAACATGAGAATTTAAGTTTCATCCGATGAAGGAAGGATTTTGAAATCCAATGAGTGAAGGAATGTGACAAATTACCATATTATCTTAAACATCTTTTAGCCTTAAACCAACCACCACCCATCATCGCTTCATGCCAACCGAACAGAGCATGAAACTAGAATTTAATTCCCGACATAATTCAATTCTATCATAAACATTCCAGCGAACTAAATTAATATAAAAAATAAAATATTATGTATCTTTATTTATAGTTTTTACTAGTAAAAGCAAAATTAATTATAATTATATTGATATTTATTTTATTTTATATTTTCTAATTTCTAGCTCCTTTCATATAGAGTGGACATGGAAAGGGTCCATCTAACTGTCTAAGCAAGCATTGACCCAATAAAATAAACCTAAATTTCCCATTCCCCTGTTCCCTTCGAAATTCGAAACCCTAATTTTTAAACTCGCCCAATCATCAGATCTACGTCGCAAAGGTTTTGATTTTTTACAATAAATTCACTTCAATTTCACAATTATCGAATCAATTTATGCTTAAGATGGCTATTTAATTATTTTTCGTATATTTAGCAGATCTGGATCGAACTCGCTAGGGCTTCAATTGATTTCACGCAAGTTTCGTTTCTTCACGTATTGTCGATAACAATTCAACAACCTTGTTATGATCAATGTCGATTTTACCAAAAGACGATTCGATTCAAATTCGAGAGGTGTGGAATTACAATCTCGAAGAAGAATTCGCATTAATTCAACGCGTCGTTGATGAATTCCCATACATTGCAATGGATACAGAATTTCCTGGAATTGTTCTTCGTCCCGTCGGTAATTTCAAAAACAGTAACGATTTTCATTACCAGACATTAAAAGATAACGTTGATTTGCTCAAATTGATCCAATTAGGGTTAACTTTTTCTGATGCACAAGGAAATTTACCAACATGCGGAACAGATAAATTCTGTATCTGGCAGTTCAATTTCAAGGAATTCAACGTCAATGATGATGTTTTTGCAAACGATTCCGTTGAGCTTTTGAAACAAAGTGGTATTGATTTTAACAAAAACAACGAAAACGGAATCGATGCACAACGATTTGGGGAACTTTTGATGTCATCAGGGATTGTGTTGAATGATGGTGTGTTTTGGGTTACTTTTCATAGTGGGTATGATTTCGGGTATTTGTTAAAGGTGTTGACTTGTCAAAGTTTACCCGAAACACAAGCTGGATTCTTTAGTTTGATTAATATGTATTTCCCTATGGTTTTTGATATTAAGCATTTGATGAAGTTTTGCAATAGTCTTCATGGTGGATTGAATAAATTAGCAGAATTATTGGAAGTTGAAAGAATCGGTGTTTGTCATCAAGCTGGTTCTGATAGTTTGCTTACTGCATCTACTTTCAGAAAATTGAAAGATAATTTCTTTAGCGGTTCGCTTGAGAAGTATGCTGGTGTTTTGTACGGTTTAGGTGTTGAGAATTGATGATGATTGTTTGTTTGAGAACTTTAGAGGAAATAAGAAATAATTTATGAAAATTAGGAAATGAAATGTTGGTTTTTTGCAATATATATTCAGGTATGATTTCATGGTATTAACTTATTTCTAGTATTGTAAAACTCGGCCAACTCAGCCGAGTACTCACTAGGTACTCGCTACTCGGTGGTGTACCAAATAGGGTGATGCTAACCGATCAAAAAAACCTGGTCAATGTAAATATCGGTCAAAACCCACACAACTCGGTCAAATTCGGTTAAAACTCGGTCAAAACTCGGAAACTCGGTTAAAATCCGTCAGTTCTCCTAAATATGTTATATTTTTAAGAACTAGAGGGATATTATATGTATAATATATATTTTTATAAAAGATTATATATAAAATTCTCAATCCGACTACTCGCCGAGTAACAAGTACTGCAACCATGCTTGTTTCATTTAGAATGATAAGAATAACCTTGAAGTTTTTAAATTTACATAAGCATATTTGATGTGATTTGAACTCGTTCGAAAGTTTGAGGGTATTTTTCATCACCAGCAACCGAGTAACTAAGTACTCGCTACAAGGTTGTCAAATGAACGGGTAGCGAGTAGCAAGTACTGCAACCATGCTTGTTTCATTTAGAATGATAAGAATAACCTTGAAGTTTTTGAATTTACATAAGCATATTTGATGTGATTTGAACTCGTTCGAAAGTTTGAGGGTATTTTTCATCACCAGCAAGTTTTTTGGTAAAATTTGGTGGTTAAAATAAGCAAGGCATATACATGCTCCGGTGAAGTATAAAGTAGTTTTAATACATTTTTATTGAAAAAAGTTGAATGATTGGTTAGGTCTTCACATAGATTATCTCAATATTAACTCTAAATCTTGAATAAACCGGCTGGAATTGCATACATGGATCGAACCGAGCTATATTGGTCTGGTTCTCGGTTTGAATTTTCATGCCAAATCGAAAAAAGACCAAAAATTTCAGTTCTCGGTTCGGGTCGGTTATTTTGATTGTGAATAGCTTACGCTCAATAATTTGCTTTTGAATATCATGTGTTTAATTTGTAAGAATCTCAAACTTATGCTCAAACTGGATTTGAAACCGGTTTACTGGATCCGTTTGAAAAGCAGCTTGATCTTGTCCCAATCTGTGAGTCGATCTGATTTGGCGACGATGAGAAATCGGTTCCAAACTGGTCGTTTAGAAACGGATTGGTTGGTTGTGCACCTCTACCTAAGTTTGATAGCTTTTGTTTTGCGACCAAGGTGGCTAAGTTTTTAAAATGGATACTTATAGGTTCGTATAATGGTTCACGATCAATTTGTTTGGGTTATAGATTTCTATTATAGTTTAAAATTAGAGAAATAATATTTAGTCCTACTCATTTGATAGGATGACATATGTAATCTACTATATCTCTCTTAATTTTTATCCCTTGATTTTGACATGTCTTTATCTAATGAGTAAGACTACGAGTAGGACCAAATGGTAGGATTAAATACCATTACTCTTAAAATTAATACTTATAGGTTATTGATAGTGTCATTGTTAGATATGCCAACGAATCTTATATATAGGAAAATTTGATTAAGTTCATAAGTAATCTTACAACTAAATTCAAAGACATCAGTAATTAATGTTACAATTAAACTTCAAGTTCACAGACAAGTCGATATTCCATCTCACTAGATAAACATCAGAGGTTCCAAAACAAACAAGTACCGGTATTTTATTAAGGAAAAAGATAAGAGAGATGGGTCTGCAAAATACCTTGTGATTGTCATCCGGAAACTGCCAGCTGGCACCTGTACCAAATAAGAAAGATGTCGACAACAAAAAAAGAGTAAATTACAAAAATTGCGTATGTGGTAAACCTAATTATGCGTTTTTGTCCCTATATTTTTTTCTTCCGGTTTTTTTTTTCCTAAACTTTTTTAGTTAAGGTGTATTTTGGACGGAAGGACAGAGTTCTAGAATCTAAAAAAGTTTAGGGACAAAAAACCCAAAAGAAAAAAGTATAGGGATAAAAACGCAGAATTATGTATACCACAGGGACAATTTCTGTAATTTACTCTTAAAAAAGTAACAAATATATCACATTCTGTCACACAATATCAAATGAAGGAGCAATTTAAATATGAATTTATACAACGCACCATAGCTATAGTCTATAGAGTTGCATTTGTCTCTGTGGGGATATGGGTGGGTCAACGGGTCAACAACTATAATATTACAAAAACTATATTACTAAAATAACAGTCTTACTTGCAACCCAAACTACCAATTCCAACTTTAACCATGTTTTATTAAGTTAAACATTTGACCCGTTAGTAGTAAAATATAACCTAAAGCAAATCATATATAAATATAATACATTGAATGGTGAAATTTCAAACATTATTACTACAATGATAATCTAAAATCTTTAAATAAACAATTTACGTATGCATTAAAAATAGATTTTGACCGACTTCCAACCACTCATTTGACGCGTTCCCCTTTTCTTATCTGACCTATTAATTGATATAAGACACAACCCGAACCAAGCACATGTACACATATCTTAAGTGATGTTCCTTTCTTTACAAACACAAAGTTGTGTTTAATGCAGTCTATCTTTTAATCATAGTCTCAAGGGACTAATCTCAACCATTAGATCAATACTAATTAATCATCAAGACTAATCACATGCTTTATACATGGAGGGGTATTTTTGACATTTGACACTCGCATAAATTTTAACCCAATTTTTTTCATTCATTTTTTTCTATAAAAAAACAACATATCACATGTAATTGTATACTTGATCATATCAAGTACAAGTACAGAGTCACATTTTATTATCGCATAATGTTGTTTTTTTATCGAAAATAATAATAATAATAATAATAATAATAATAATAATGATAATAATAATAATAATAATAATAATAATAATAATAATAAATTGGATTATAATTTATGTGAGTGTCAATTGTCAAAAATACCCTTCTATGTATAAAGCATATGATTAATCTTGATCATTATAATATTGATCCAATGGTTGAGATTAGTCCATTGCGACTATGATTAAAAGATGGAATACATTGAATAATTCACCCTAAACACAACTTAATGCAAATAACCTATTAAAATAATAATAACAAATTAAAAAAATATGATTTTAGAAGGGAAAAATACAAACCTTATATCATCTCTTTCGCTTAAGACTCTTCAAATTCTTCAAAATGTAACTAATAACTTCCTTCAAAGTAGCTTTTCGATTTTCTTTAAAATTCCAAAGTTCGTTAACTGTATATCTTCCACTAGGGTTATATTCATTCATTTCTTTATAAGCAGTAACTACCGCATCAAAGATTCCCATTCCCCATTCCGATTTCAGACTTTTTAGCAATTCATCATCTTCATTAATCACTTCCTGCATTTGTACACATGAGTTTAATTATTAAAACGGGTCAACCCATGTTGGGTAACGGGTCAAACGGGTTTAGGTCGAAACTAATCGTGTTTAAAACTTGTTTGTCATTTAACTAGAAAATATTACTACAATAATAATCTAAATCTTTAAATAAAACGATCCAGAGGTTTTTATGCCTTAAAAAAACTCTAGAAGTTTCAACACAACCCATATCGACCCATTTATAAGAAACGGGTCAAAATCGCCACCTCCCAGACTGTTGACCAAAATAAGCATCAATTTTTGGTATGGGCTGACCGACCCAACACGTTCTGTCCAATTTTCAAAATCTTTGATGAGGAATTTGTGTGTTAATTATGATTGCACAAAAAAATTATTAAAAAAAATATCTAATGTTTTGAATAGAACAATTAGATAAATTAGGCATTAAAAGGGGAAAATGATAACAGCAACCCTAACGGGCTGTCATTAAAATGTTAAATATGTATCAGAAATCTTGTTATATCAATTTATAGACAACCCCCTGAATTTTAGGATTTACCCATCCATAAATTAATGTACAATTTTTTATGCATTTAAATACAGCCCTTAGGATAATCATTAACAAAGCCCTTAAAAATACACTTTAGGGACCTTCTATCTGGCTCATTTCCTTTTTCAGATAATTTACAATTTACCCATTTAACCCATTAGAGATAAAGTCATAAAACATAACAAAAAATGACCCGTTCACAAGTAAACGACTTAAACTCACCACCTCTATCACAAACCCATTTGACCCGCTAGATACAAAAACGTTGCCCGAACCGACCCGTTCATAAGTCATCCCGTTCATAAGTCATCAGGTCAAAACCAAAATTTGAAAAATACCATACCTTATGTGCATTTTCAAATGCAACAACTTTGATTGGATGCCATTCGGGATTTTTAAGATTATCTTGCCATAAAGAACACAACTCAGAAGCCTTAATTTGGGCTTCTTCATGATTAAATTTCTCTTTACAAGCATCATAAAAAGCTTTCGTATCGATTTCCCCCATTCTTTTTACCCCAATATTTGTACGACCACTTAACATATCTTGTAGACCCTGAAAAAAAATAAAAGATATTTATTAAATTTTTGCACACGTGATATGGGTCAATTAATAGTACAGGGGCTGATTAGTACATTTGTAAAGTATGAGGGCTTAATTGTTAAATGTTGTTAATTCTGTTTAGTAGTCGGTTAAGAGGTCGTTAGGCTTAAGAGGTATAAAGAGGGGATTAACCCTCTGAGTAAGGCATCTTGGATCAATTGTAATTGTGTTTGTATTGCTTGTGCAATAGAAAGTTGTACATCAGGCTGTTCCTGTTGTACTTTTGTGAGTGGATAAACTTTGTGGTTTATCAACACGTGGCAATATGTGCTTGGCGAGTACTCAGATTTGGGTTTATATATATTAGCTTGTATAAAAATATATATTGTTCGTATAACACTATAACTTCCGTGGTTTTTAAAAATAGAACATATTCTAAACCCTGTAAGTAAAATGTATTAACTGATATAAACCCTAAGAATTTCGGTTATGTAATTTACATTTATGGTCTTTAATATAGAGTATTTCCTTAATTATTTGTAATAACATTCAACAATGCACTGTGAATTAGGCTATGATATCTCCTGTATAAATAGGATACCGATGTAAATGAAATAACCATAATTCCTAGGGTTTATTTCGGTTAATAAGATGCAGCACACAAATATATAGTATATAATTAATAACAATAATAATAATAATATAATAATAATATAATAATAATAATAATGAATAAATAACTTGACATAAAAAGGCAATAAATAAATAAATAAATACCTTAATTAACTCTTTACGAGCTTCTTGTAATTCATCATTACTTTGTCGTTCTTTAGAAACAAGTGTGTTGTTTAATTCTTCAAGTCCATCCATTTCTTCCATTTTTGCTTTTAAATCATCATCCATTTTTTTAATTTGTTCTTGAACTCCTTCATCATTATCATCTCCCAAATGCTTCACTACTTGCAATTTCCCTTTTAATTCTTCAATTTCCATTTCCAGTTTTTGTTTAGCATCTAACTGTCTTTCTAACTCCAGTACTTTCTTCAAAGCTTCTTCTTTTTCTCTCTGTCAGTTATAATTCAATAAAATTTAAAAATAAAAAATAAAACAGGCGGGTTATGTAACTGGTAATAAAAGACTAAAAGAGGCAAAACACTTTTATCAAAGAATCTTTTTATTTATTAGTGTGTCAAGGCCCAAGGGTGATTACAAATTTTTAAATATAGTCAAAATTACACGCATATCCTTTTAAAAGTTGAAAATTTCGTACATATCCTTCCAAATTTCATAATATCATATTTCTCTTTTCCAAATAGTAAAAACTCATTTATCGAATGTAAATACAAAAGATATATACCCCTTGTTAATTGATACTTATGAAAGATTTTAAAAACCTTAATTATAATTAGATTGTTCATTTAGGTATATTTTATTTCTATAATGAATTTACATTGGACAATATGAGTATTATTGTGTTTTGAAAGGAACAATATATATTATGAAACTTTCAAGGATATATATACGCAACTTTGAATATCTAGGACATTTACGAAATTATGAAATTCACAAGGGTATCCATGTAATTTTGACCATTTGACCAGTTTCCCATTAAGAGATACAAAATAAGCCAAATTTCTTAAAATTTATTCAACAATTTTTACCTTTTGCTCTTCAACCAGCCTTAAGACACTCTCATCAGCTTTTTTCTGCTCTATGGAAGCCATATGCAGAGAAGTGTTTTGGACATCATTCTGGATTTGTAAAAAATAAAATATAAATCATATAATATATAATATATAAATAACAGGTAAAAAGCTGTTCATATGATGATACGAACCAACTAGTAATCGAATGAACAAAGAATAAAAGATAGAATAATCGACTTTCGAGAGGTCGATAAAGCTCTCCCACAGAATATCAAAACCAATTCATCATATTAAGCATAAGAATTACAAAACCCTAAAGCCCTATTTATAGATCTCTAGATAATATAATTTCCTAATATAACTGTAACTACTAATCCTTATAAAAAATAAAACATATCTTCTAAATAATAATAATGATCTAATAATAATAACTTAATAATAATAATTGATACGTATCATATGAATATTAAAGATCATATATAGTTAGGAGTAAATTACACGGATGGTCCATGTGGTTTACTCAATATTGCACCTATGGTCCTTTACTTCAAAAACTTACACTAATAGTCCTCCTTTCTGAAACGTTTTGCACCACAGTCCTTTAGACAAACGCCCGTTAGATTTCTCTCTGGTGTATGTGTGTGGTAAGAAAACAAGGACAAAAAAGTGAAACGGGAAAAAGGAAAAAGGGAAAAGAAAAAGATTTTTAGTTTTTTTGTGAAAGCATGAAATGGGAAAAGACGAAAATACCCTCACATGGCTCGCACAAGGGGGGAATTAACAGAAAAATCTAAAGCCGTTTTCTGAAGGATTGTCGGTCCTGAACCTTCTAGAAATAAGGACCATCAGAGTAAATTTTTTAAGTAAAGGACCATATGTGCAATATTGAGTAAACTGCAGGGACCATCCATGTAATTAACTCTATAATTAATCAATCACCTAAATTTGGTGTGACAAAAGACTATAAACTTAGATTCAAGATTCAAACAATAATACAATATATATAATTATATACTGTAATTTACTCTATAATTAATCAATCACCTAAATTTGGTGATAAATGACTATAAAAGATTCAAACAATAACAATATAATTATATAATATTATTTATCACCTTTCTTTTTTCCTCATTTAATTTTTGTTTTTCACGTTCTGTTAAAGCTTCCCTTTTGTTAAGTTCTCTGCTCCATGAATCAAGTTTTTTCCTTCTTTCCTCTAAATCAGCATTCAACCGTTCCTGTTCATCTAATACCCTTTTAACATGCTCTCTTGCAAGCCCTTGCATCTTTCTTGTCTCTGAAAATAAAATATATTATAATGATTTTAAAGATTTAATAAAGAATTAATTACACAAATGGTCCTTTAGATTTGTAGCATATTACAACATTGGTCCTTTAGTTTAAAAAAATTACACCGATAGTCCTTATGTTTGAAACTTTTTTCACCGATAGTCCTTTAGGCTAAACGATGTTAAGTTATTATGTTAAGTCAGCTCATGTGCAATGCACATGAGGGTATTTTTGTCATTTCCCATTGCACATGAGCTGAATTAACAGAAAAACTTAACATCGTTTGGCTTAAAGGACTATCGGTGAAAAAATTTCAAAAATAAGGACTACCGGTGTAATTTTTGAAACTAAAGGACCAAAGTTGTAATATGGTATAAACCTAAAGGACCATTTGTGTAATTAACTCTTTAATAAAACGAATAATAAAATGTTTGTAGTCATTCTTATTTGACCCGACCCGTTTTGATCCAGACTAAAAAATGCCCTTTTAACGTTTTAAGTCAAGAACATTGTTGTAACAATATTGTTTTTATGCTCATATTTTGCAGTCGTCACTTGACCCCACCCGACCCGTTTGACTGGCAAAAAATAAGAGGCAAGCAAAGAGAGAGAGTAGAAAAACAAAACCTTCATAAAAAGCTTGATGTAGGTTGTCTTTTTCAGAAAGCATCCAATGCAAAGACAAAGTTTTATGATTATATTTGATCTGCAAATCATCAAGATTTTCATTTCTCATATCAATCTCACTCGCTAATTCCACAACTGCTTTATTTCTGGTTTTCACAGCTTCTTCAACAAGATCAGCAATCGTTTTCAGTTCTCGATTTGCCCGAAGATAATCTCCAATCGGCCCGTTTGATTCATGATCATCTGCACGGGCCAACCATGCATAAATACTTGAATCTGAAGTATTTTTTTCAGAATTAATCCATTCTTTTTTACTATGTCGAGCAGCTTCAAATGACTTTTCAAACTCCATTGCATCTCTAAAACCAGTCCAAACTTTATTAAACCTAACCAAAACTATCAAACTTTGTTTCTTATCATCCCTTAAGAACTCAATTTCTTCAGGTTTGTATTTTGAAAATCTTTCTAACCAATATTCTGTATTTTCAACATTTTTATCAGCATCTTTGACTATATTGACCACAATTCCGGTCCAAGGCCAGCTAAACAAAGCATTTTCATCAGAGGTTTGTGCTACTGGTATTACAGCAGCCGGTTTTAGTGGCTGTTCAGCTTCATTTGCCAGCTCATTTTCTAAGTACAGTGTTAATGCAAGATGATTAGCCTTTTGTTTTGCACTTCGATTTGATGAGCCTTTACTCACACCAGAAGCATGTTGGTGTAAATCTTTGTATTTGAAATTTTGTTTCTTTTTTCCAGAACAAAAAGGACACCTCAGAATGCCGTTTGGATATTTAACTTTTAATGCTCCTTTCTTAAGTTGTTCATAAGGTTTATCTTTGTACTCAAAAATATCAGAATCACTGATATCAGAATCGTCACCAGAACTGTACTCCATCTACAATGAAAATAATGTCAATTTTAATTAAAATATAAACATGAAATTAAATATATGAATAGTCACGTAATCAGTGCCACATAATCAAGATCAAGTTGACACAGGATTCGGAAAAATCATATACAATTCACAAATATAGTTATTATGATTATGATTATGATTATAAAGTCTGGAATTCATATTTGATGTTATAAAGTTCATAAATCTAACATAAAACTCAGTTACTGTTCATAAGCTTAATAACAAATTTACATGTATTTCATTCACTGTATAACACAACCATGATACAGTTAGTCATTTCTCTGAACCATTTCATGTAGTACTAACAAGTTAACAATTATAATTATAATTGCATAATAAACAAATACAGTACTAAATTTAAATCTCTATTTCACACGTAGAATTCACGAATTCCGTTAGTGAGACTATCACTACCATACGACCGATCGAAACCTTCGCACAGATCGACGAAACCCTAAATCGCCATGCGTCAACCAAATTCACGATGAGAATAAGAATTTGAGCTGGAATCAGCATATTACAGATCGCATATTAACATTAACTGTCGAAAAATACCTAATAGTTCAGTTGTAAATAGACAAAAAAAAAAAAATGAAAACAAATACCTCACTACAAGCTAAGAGAAAACAAAATGTACGACAGTTAGTGAGCAGAAACACCAGCTTCCGTCGGCAGCACGGCGGTTAGTGATCGGAGACAACCACCGTGGACCGATCGGAGACGAAAAGAAACCCTAAGGAATTTGTACGGAAAAAATCGCTTTCAGTGTGTGCGTTTTCACTTTTTTATTTGTGTGTTGATGGATAGGATGACAAGTAGGAGTGAGAATAAGTTGCAGGTGTGTCATGCGGAGGTAGAAACGAAATTTATTTTTTACCACATTTTTTTAATATTTAGCGCATGTTTCGGAAAGCTTATTAACGAGGTTTATGAGCTTATTAGCTTATTAAATTTTAAATTCAAGCTTATTTAGAGCTTAATAAGCTAATAAGCCTCATTAATAAGTTTTCCCAAACATGCCCCTAGTACATCATATGTATAAGTTTTACATTGTAATGTACAACTACCTAAAGCAATAATTAAGGTAACTCATTAAAAGTTGTGATATATATATATCACAACATGCAGTAGACTGTGTAAACTGGATTGAGAATCGACCAAATAACCGAACCGAGCTATTTTGGACTTTTGGTTATGTTCTTGATTCCAACTTTCATACAAACTTGTTTCGTTTGGTTTTGAGCGGTTTCGTTCTGTTTAAAATTGATAAACACCCAAACAAAAGTCGAGAATACTTTATTCGTTCTTAGTTCGGTTTCGAACGTATCGATTGGGTGCCAAAATGATTTTGTCCGTTCTCAAATTTGGTTCTTGGATGAACAACTATTGGGCCTTTAGAAAGGTTCATGGGCCAATGTCTTTCTAATTGGGTGCAAAATGGTAAAATCACAAATCGAACCCTGATTTGTACAATTGTACATTTGTACCTAAACCAATGTACATCACTCATATGAACTATAGTTAAAAATCAGTTTCGGTGCGTTAATGTTTCTGGTTCATCAATATTTAAACCCGTTTTCTTTTATGAACGAAGTTCTTTTCATGAAGAAAAAAAAAGTGCAAACCACTAGCTTGATCCAGACTGCAATACGATTTGGGGCTATAACAAATTGAAATAGGTAGTGTACTTATACCGAACCGATAGTATACGATTCAAATTTAAATACTCTTATTTGCTAAAATGTTAATTATTACATTAGTAAGGTATTCACGATATACAGTGGGTAATGCCTGTAGAGGACTCATGCTATCCAGTGGGCCAATGAGTCTTCAGAGAATTTGAAACGAGTAGGCTATAAGTTTGAATATAATGTGATATCTAAGAAAACTTTCACTATTGCTTGATTCTGCTACAAACAAATATAAGCAAATTTATGTCAATTATTTTGAGATTTAAATGTATTTAAAGAAAAAATCCACTTAAAAAGTTATCAGAAACTGAAGCTCATAGGCTCATAGCAATGGGCAACCACTTCTTCAACAAATGGTACATTTTTCTTCGTACTTCTATTAGGGGTGTCAAATTTGTACCGAAGAAAACCAACCAACATGCTACCAACCATACCACTTAAAGTTGGTAGCCAATATGTTGGTAGCCAACATGTTTGGTTGGTAGTACCGTACCAATCGAGTATTCATGGCACGGTAACGGTACAAATATTTAAATACCATGGTAATACCGTACCAACCAATATATATGTACATATATATAAATTTATTCTTACAATACACACTTACATAAATTGTGGTCTAATTTATATCTTTAAAAATCTCTCCACCATACAATATATATAATTGATTCTTTAAAATAGATAATTTTTATATAGCATTAATAAATCATCGTTTTATTTATCTTGTTTTCGAGTTTGGGAAATTTGTTAATATGTTTTAAATGATGGATGATGGTAAAATATCATATTATAAAATATATCTTGTTTTTAATATTTTTTAGTTTCATATTAGTTTGTAATCTTGGTATACAGTACCAATTCGTACCAACCAACATTGTTGGTAGCCAAACAAATTGGTACCAAGTATAGTTGGTATGGTACTGGTAATAAAATTAGTGTACCAACTATAGTTGGTATGGTACATGGTATGAGGAAAATATTTATGGTACCGTACCATGTTCACCCTAACTTCTATTGTTACATTTTAAATATTTATACAATGACTTTACCATTTTGTCCGGTTTAGTTTATCAAAAATAATCAAAATACTATTTATGTATGAGTTTTTATAATATGTGTGATATGTGGGCTTTAATTTATCATAAATCAATAAAAAAAACTTACACTTTCCAATATATTGAAAAAAAATAAAATTTTAGCGCGTCCCCTAAAATTTTAGAAACGGGCTTTATAATGTTTATTACTATAGTTAAAAAAGAATAATTGACATGTTAGAAAAAGTGACGACCCTTAACAAATTAGGGCACTTTGGAAGATTATTTAGTAGTAAGTAGTCACACATCCTTTTCAGAATTTTTAAAGATATTCCCCTTTATAACAGGCTCTCTTGGGATATCCGAGTTTTGGTTTGCTGTGTATGTAATCTGATCGTTGTCGTGACAATTTCCTAACATTCACATGATCATCTGGTAAAAATTTACCTAGGAAATAGATTGGATATATAACATCTAGTAGATAATTTGAATGTTTTTACTGTTAAACTGTCATAAAAGATGAATTTACCTTTATTTGGGCGAAAAGGAAATTAATCACCTATTTCTTTGCAATTAGCTCTTCTTTTTTATTATGTTATCATCTTCAATCTTCAATAGTATATGGCTTGAACGAATATAACCTGGGGCCGAAATCCATTCACTTTCCATATGAGGCCCATATCACCATGTCGTCCTCTTTCATGCAACAAATAATAAAAACAATTATTAGAATTAAATATTAAGAGGATACTATTCTGTTAATGATTTGTATTTATATTTTTAAAATTTGACATTTTAAGATATTTTAAGGTTCATAATTGTGTTTGTATTGACTGCAAAAAGTAGGATTCGTACACTAAAAATTGGACTCAAATAGGTTATGTTTGGTAAAAATAGACGGAATGAATTATACAAGTTGGAATTATAAACCGTAACTTTTAGTTGTATAAAAACAATTGGTAAATTAGCTATAATTATAGTTGAAAAGTGTAAAAACGTATATAAGTGGGCCAAATAGGGGATGGCGCGAAAGTATTTATCGTTTTAGGTAAGATATCAAATGTATCTTATAATAAAAAAATTTAAAATTATTAACATTATGTTTCAGAGTTTTAATTTCAAGAGAAGAGAAAGAGAAAGAAATACATTAATTTTTTATCGTATTTCAGAGTATTTTTTTTTTTTTTAAGAATGAAGAGAATAGAAAAGGAATTTTGGACATTCTTTATCTCCTAATCTTCCTCCAAAAAGTGGGAAAATTTGGAGAGAAAAGAAATTTTAATTAATTAAAAATATTTACAATTACTAAATTACTCTTGGTATTACCTAATTTGTTTATATTTTAAAGATAAAATTGTAAATGTGCTAAAAAAAATTTCCTTTCTCTCTAACTCGGGAACACAAAAATTGATGATTTTTTTTTTCTAACTGATTCGGGAACACAAGAAAAAGAAAAAAATATTTTCTTCTTAATATCTCTTCTTTTCTCTTACATTCTCTTACTTTTTTTTCTTTTTTTTTTCTTTCATTTAAATATTCTAGAACACAACGTAAATAACTTTATCATGTTTTACCGCATATATTAGAAGAACTATTTATTAAATAAAATAAAAACATTGCAAATGATTTTTTACATTTAGAAAAAACAATGTTCCTTAATTAGCGTTCTTTTCACTTTTTTTGTCAATGTTGGATTTTGTTGGAATTTTTTTAGAATTTTGTGGATTTTTATAATAACTTTTTTGTATTCTTTTAGGATTTTTTTAGGATTTATGGACTTTTACATAATTAATTTATTATAAATGCCTAATAAAATTTTAATATGGTTCAACTATCAGTTAAACCGTTTCAGCCGTTTTTAATGCATTATCTGCTTCAATTCAAAACCGAATTTTAAAACATTAGGTTAATTAAGATTATTTTATATTTGAATATCATGTATTCTTTAATAAATACTCCCTCCGTCCCACAAAGAAGTTTACATTTCTCTTGGGCACAAGATTTTAGGTGATAGTTAGTGATGGAGTCACTAGTAATACTTTTGATTAAAATATAAGGTTGGATTGGAGAGAGAAAGATAGTTAGTGGATATTAATGTTGGCGTTCTTAATAATAATAATATTTTATTATGTAAGGTCCATCAAATGTAAGAAATGTAAACTTTTTTGTGGGACGGAGAGAGTACAAGTCAACAATCATGAATAATGGTATCTCTTTTTCTTTTCGCAAAGAAAACCCCAAACGTTGTTCATGAATGTGTTCATATATTTGATATATTTTCTTAATTAAAATTATAAATTTTACAAGAGTTTAGTTAATAATAGTTCAAAAGGTTGTCTTTCACATGAATAAAACAATTATATATTTATTGATGAATAAGTAATTCTTAAAATTCAGGGGTTGATTACATTAATTCTTAAGTTTTTGGTGAATGTCTTAGCCTCTTATTGACATCACTGTGATTATCATTTGTCATTTTCCATTTTATAAAGATTTTTCTAACATATGCTTAGAGACATACACTATGTGTAATTAATGAATATCAAATTTTTATTTATGCCAAAAATCATATTTAATCCATTTTTACTATAATAAAAATTAATGTCCATTGGTGTTATTCAAAATATATTAGAAAATAACTATTTTGCTAACAGTTTAGAACATAAGTTAAAAAAAAACACAATTCATAAACCATGCAAAGTTAGAACTAGAAGACTATTCTCCTATATATACAATTCCCATTCAATTTTTACTATTCATAAAAAGTTACAATTTCTCCCCTTTAATTTTGCACTTTTTTCTTTTTGGCTACTAACCATTTTGATGACTATAAGCATATAGTTGCTATATTTGAAACCTATTGGAAGTGGTAGTGCAGCAGGGGAAAAAAGGAATAATGGAACCCTTTGCCAAACGAGTATTTCACATATCTTTGTCTTTAATTTAATATTAAATCTAAACAAGATTAAAATTTTATATTGACAAAATAGAATTTTAAAACCCGATGCAACGCGCGGGGAAAATTATCCTCGTTTAATTTAATTTTTGGAATCTATTAAAGTACTTTTTTAGATAAAAATTAAATAATGGTGGTCCACTTTGGATGGACTATTCGGCGGTTAAATGTCACCGGTGGTATCAACCTTCCTTAGCTTCACCTCATTCATCTTCACTCATACAATTACATATTTCCAAATCCATATTTTCAACTAGCTTTTCTAGTTATAATTTCATAACATCGATTGTTTTCAACCAAAAATGATGTGTAGAGGAAGAAATTCAATAAGATGCCGAGAAGTTGGATCGGTTCCGGTTTACATTAATGTCTATTGTAACACCTCAATTTTCAAAACACCTTTTAAACGTATTTTTTAAATAAAAATAATACAATGTCCAATGTTCCCAAAATACGGTTTAACAAAAACCATTAAAACATTTATCAGAGTTATAAAATCCGGTGTTACAAAGATAATATCATAACCATAGGATAAACGAGAACTACCTACGAGCTCCCGAGCTAAACAACACTAGGCCACTTCTAACGCGACCCTCTACTCCAATGATCCTGAACCTGAGTACATAGCCAAAAACAAAGTAGTACGTGAGACAAAATAGTCTCGTGAGATACATGGGTTTTCGACCCATTCTCAAAAGGTTTATAAAATAATATTTATAACATAAAAAAAAATACTTATCCTTATCATTTCTTATTAATTCACAACTCATTTTTCCATTCATTTAACCGTATAAACTAATAAGCTTACCATAAGCTTATTCGTTATTTAATCACATACTTGTAAGTTATCTCCAAACTTACACTTTCATTATCACATATGCAACGGACCTCTCCGAAGCCAACTCTCCCGATATGGGACGTCATAGGTAAACTATCAAGGTAATTGGGAACCCCCATCTTACCGAGATTCATAAGCTCTCCCCGTTCCCGGGTCGTCATGCTCACTCATCATTGAGTGTCGTAAACTGTGACATTCTACTCTTTGCGCAGGGAGGTACCACCCCAAGTAGACGTCTCATGCTCCCCCATTTCTGGGCGGTCTTATTCCGGATTTTTCATTTCACATATGAGCCTCAGCTCCTTTCATCAAATATGAGCATCAGCTCCTTTCGACACTTATTAGAATACATTTATTCTAATTTATCATACTATTCTCTTTATTATTTCATTTTAAACCTCGACTTTACCAAGTCCTTTGCTAATTTAAAACATATTTATCTTTTATCAAAATCATGTTACTTTGACTCTTCTTTGACTAGAATACATGATTATTACTAGTCACTTATTACTTATCCTCTTAGTACTTCAATATCTACATTTATTAGTATAATATACTAATCGATACTCATTACTTTAAAATCATTGTCTCAAGCTTTATTAATACATGTTATCAATAAATCGATTATCAAGCTCTTTCAAATCATTATCTTTATTCATACATCTTATTTATAAAAACTTATTAATTACTTTTCATAATCATAATCTCTTTCAAAATCATCAATCATTTAGACATACTAAAATAGTCTATTACTAGCATTTTCTCATCATATCAATCATATCTTTATTAAAAATGTTTATTAATAAAGACTCTTAAAACATCATAGTTTTCAAAATCATTTGCTATGTACTCAGTAAAAGTCTCATGTACTCACCTTAGCCAAGCTAACTCCAAATCGTGTCCAACAACACGAATCCTTGCTTTCCAACTTGTGAAATGTCACCAATCCTTAGGTCTTCTTGACCTACCATCAATATCATCACAATAACTAGTTATTATCCATAACTAGTCACTAATCAATCCATATCTATAACTCTAACCACCAAGTTCATCCAACTTGGTGGAATCTCAAACCCTAGTTCAAGATTTCCATCATAAACTCAGATCCAACTTGTACACATCGATTACAAGCTTACAATGAGTGTTCTACACCCATAATTAGTCATCTTCCCCAAAGATAACATGGATGGTTCCCCAAACCACCATTTCTACCCATACAAAGTTCATGACTAGCTAGATAACATCAACAATCAAGAAATCTTACCTTTGATGCTTAGATCCTTCAAGATTGATGAAGATTTGAGCAAGGAATCACCAAAATCGCCCCTTCTCTCTCTAAAATCGGCTGCCCTTCAACAATGGTAGAAATGAGTGAAAACCCTAGCTTTCCCGATTTAATACAGCTGATCTCGCAAAGTTCACGCCGTGAACAGACTTCGCGTCGCGAAGTTCGCGTGTCGTGAACACTTCGCGATCGGTAACAGGTCGTGAACTCAATGTCTGAAAACCCCAATTCTCTGGACGGAGTTCGCGATCGCGAACTCCACTTCGCGCCGTGAACTCCACCAGTCAGCTAGGCTGCACTTTTCGGTCTTTGTCTCGTTCCGGTTTCGTCCATAACTTTCTCATACGGTGTCCAAACGACACGAAACCAATTCCTTCGGTTCTGAAATGAATTATCCTTATTTATCATATTTTTCCCAAATTTTATTTTATTCAAATTTCGGGTCGTTACAACTATCCACCCCTTAAAAGGATTCCGTCCTCGGAATCAACTCAAGGATTTCCGATCCTCATTCCACTTCCAACTTATGATTCAATAATACTTACGCAATTAATTTCCCACTTGACCCGTTATACCCAAACGGCCAAAGATCCAAACTCGAGTTCCCAATATCCGAACGGTTCAAAATTTCACAATTTAACCTTAACACTTCCCGTCATTTAACCAAACTCCTCACCCCCATTGAGATGATATGACCCAATCATTACTAATAACCATTTGACCAAAATGTTAGTCAACCCATCACTTTGACCATATTGTCAACATTGTTCCCTCTTTGACTTAGTACAAGGTCAACCATTTCTTGACAATTTCCTTACCCACTAGTGATTCCATTAACCATAAATTCCTTAACAATGGACCTTACCTTCATGGTCCAACAACAATCATACTCGATTTCTAAATTCCATTCGAATTGCCCAAAGGTCAAAGTCGCACCCTTTGACTACAATTATTTCCATTAATCAATCAACCACTATTATACACACATACATGATACATTATGCCCTTATCCTCGACTAACCTCCTTTAAACGAAAATCAAAAATCCAATTTTGACCAAAGTCAACAATCTACTAGTTGACTAACCTTGACTTATGAATAAGTCAACTTACCTTGCTAAATTCCACATATTCTTTATTACTAATGCATTGCTTCCCGAGCTTTTCATTCCCGAATTCCAATATCCAAATTTCCTTTCTCGATTGTTTCTCTCTTCTCTGATTTCAATTTTCTACAATCGATTAACAATTTCCACTTGAATCAATACCAAATTTCTATTACTTTTTAACTTTCATCCAATTACTTATACCTTTTTATAATTTCCTTCAAACATCCTTATACCATACTTGAAATTCCCGATTGCCGGCTCTAGAGCCTCAATCACATCCAATTGTGGCCTAACCACCCGATATACATCTTTCACCACTCATTGGCTACTAACCACTTTGCTTTCTAAAGCATTCCTTTTTCATGAACCATTAACTTGTAGGTATCTCCTACACATACTTCTACTTAACCACTACCCGAACTTTCAATTCAAGTTCTCACTTGCCATAAAAATCATAACAACAACTAACCTTACGGTTCTACATACGACAGATATAAACCTCACAATTCTGATTCATCAGTTCATACTTTAACTATGCCACCGAGATGATCGGAAAGCCTCCAATCCATCAAGGTCCAAACTGTCACAATGATCGGAAAGCCTCCAATCCAAAGTGACTCATACAATACCATTTCATCTTGCATACTATTCCTGTATGCCTCATTCGTTTAGCATCATGCTATCATTTTCTTTCACAATCAATCACATTTTCTATCCACATTTTCACTTTTCCACTTACACCCAATACCACACGGTATGCACAAATTCACTAACCAATTTATTTATCAATCGACCTTTACTAAACATGCTTTCTCAACATTACTGCTTTCCAATCTTTCCTTTACCACCGAGGTAACCACTAACACCCTTCTAATTATCCATATTTTACCGATTCACACGGTCCTTATGAGTCAACCCATTGACTCCGATCGATACCCAACCTTGAACTATCTCTCTTTTTTTTTTCTTTTTTTTTTTTTTTTTTTTTTTTTTATAAACTTTACCAATAACAAACTATTCACCCTTGCCATTGCACACGTCAACCCTGACTTGAATATCTGCACTACTTATCAGGATTTCCACCGAACACTAAAGTTCTATTTTCAAAATCATTATTTCTATGGCTTTCCATTCATACTTCACCAGTCTTACCGAAACTTAGTACTTCACTGTACTACTACCCTTTCTTTGAGCACAGTTACTATTCTTATGATTCACCTTCCGATAATTTATAATGACATAATCCTTTCTATTCTTATTTCCCGCGTCATACCGGTCGCCAACCCATAACCATACGCATAATAACTCGGGGAGATTATCTCCAAAACTTATTTTTCACATCATATATTCTATCTAATATTATTTCCATACTTATATCACATAAGCACCAATTTGTGCGACATAAAAGCAATCGAATTCTAATTATCTATCAAAATTTCATAAATGCATTACCTGAAGCGGCCCCACGAGTTTCCTTCACCCGATTCCTGTTGGCGGTTGATGCTGACGTGTCGGTTCTCTTCCTTGGGCACGCACTACTAAAGTGTCCCACCTCATGACAAGTGTAGCATTCCACTTCCTCGAGGTTCCTTACTTTGCAATCCTTTGCTCGGTGTCCTACTCGACCACACTTGAAGCATATAGCTGAATTTGCCTTGCATTCCCCACGGTGACTCTTTCCACAACTTTGGCAACTTCCAACACCGCTATGCTTTGACGAACTCGACCCCAATCCTTCCTTCTTTGTCAATCCCAAGCTAAAATCAAGCTTCTTCTTTTCCTTTCCTAATGCCGACTCTTGAGCCCTCCGGCGAAACACCCTTTCAACACCTCGAGCGGTACAAATGGCCTCATCCAACGTGGTCGCTCGCTTGACTTCCAATTCAAACTCCGGTGGTAGTCCATTTGCATACCGAACCACCTTCATACGTTCCGTCGGATAGGACTTGATTACAAACGGAAGTAATCCCGTAAACTTTTTGGTGTATTCTTCCACCGACATATTTCCCTTCTTGATGAACATAAACTCTTCTTGTAACTCTTCTAGATCTCTCTCGGGACAAAACTTTTCCTTCAACCTTCTCGTGAACTCCTCCCACGACATCTTGTACACTTTCTTTCCCAAAGTTTCATACATGGTATCCCACCATGTCAACGCTTCATCCTTCAACTGTCGGGATGCATAAACGACCATGTCTTTCTTTAAACACTTGCTACTTTCTAGCACTTGCTCGGTTTCCCGAATCCAACGCATCGTGACCTTTGGTTCCGAACTTCCATAATACACTCCGGGGTTGCACGTCATGAATGTCTTGTATGTACATCCTTCCCGTTCCTCTGACCCCGAATCATCGCTTTCCTCGGTCGATGGCTCCACAGTACGGGTCTTGCTACCCGAAGACTTACTTCCCCCACGGGACTTAGAATTATCATTCTTCTCTTCATTGAACCGGTTAGTCAAGATCCGGTTCACATCCTCATTCACCACTTCCCTTATTTGGGTAAATAATTTCTGGATAGCTTCCATAGTTACCGGGGTTTGATTTGCATCCAAACCGGAACCTTCTCCATTATTACCGGGATGAGTCGGGATTCGATTTGAATCCGTCTCATGATCTCGTGGAATCTCTCCACTTCTTGGGTTCACCATTTTCTATATCAACATAATAAACCATCAAAATTCAAAGATTGACTTATTAGTCAAACATAACCCATATAGCCCAAAACATTATCCTTTCACTTAGGGATCGACCCTAATATACCCATACTTTACTGTCTCAACGGACTGATCAAGGACATCCTATGGAAAACATATGGTCCTACTTAGCATAGCTTAAGACTAGGGAGGTCAAACCTACCTAATTCACTTAAACTATAGCTCTGATACCAAGTTGTAACACCTCAATTTTCAAAACACCTTTTAAACGTATTTTTTAAATAAAAATAATACAATGTCCAATGTTCCCAAAATACGGTTTAACAAAAACCATTAAAACATTTATCAGAGTTATAAAATCCGGTGTTACAAAGATAATATCATAACCATAGGATAAACGAGAACTACCTACGAGCTCCCGAGCTAAACAACACTAGGCCACTTCTAACGCGACCCTCTACTCCAATGATCCTGAACCTGAGTACATAGCCAAAAACAAAGTAGTACGTGAGACAAAATAGTCTCGTGAGATACATGGGTTTTCGACCCATTCTCAAAAGGTTTATAAAATAATATTTATAACATAAAAAAAAATACTTATCCTTATCATTTCTTATTAATTCACAACTCATTTTTCCATTCATTTAACCGTATAAACTAATAAGCTTACCATAAGCTTATTCGTTATTTAATCACATACTTGTAAGTTATCTCCAAACTTACACTTTCATTATCACATATGCAACGGACCTCTCCGAAGCCAACTCTCCCGATATGGGACGTCATAGGTAAACTATCAAGGTAATTGGGAACCCCCATCTTACCGAGATTCATAAGCTCTCCCCGTTCCCGGGTCGTCATGCTCACTCATCATTGAGTGTCGTAAACTGTGACATTCTACTCTTTGCGCAGGGAGGTACCACCCCAAGTAGACGTCTCATGCTCCCCCATTTCTGGGCGGTCTTATTCCGGATTTTTCATTTCACATATGAGCCTCAGCTCCTTTCATCAAATATGAGCATCAGCTCCTTTCGACACTTATTAGAATACATTTATTCTAATTTATCATACTATTCTCTTTATTATTTCATTTTAAACCTCGACTTTACCAAGTCCTTTGCTAATTTAAAACATATTTATCTTTTATCAAAATCATGTTACTTTGACTCTTCTTTGACTAGAATACATGATTATTACTAGTCACTTATTACTTATCCTCTTAGTACTTCAATATCTACATTTATTAGTATAATATACTAATCGATACTCATTACTTTAAAATCATTGTCTCAAGCTTTATTAATACATGTTATCAATAAATCGATTATCAAGCTCTTTCAAATCATTATCTTTATTCATACATCTTATTTATAAAAACTTATTAATTACTTTTCATAATCATAATCTCTTTCAAAATCATCAATCATTTAGACATACTAAAATAGTCTATTACTAGCATTTTCTCATCATATCAATCATATCTTTATTAAAAATGTTTATTAATAAAGACTCTTAAAACATCATAGTTTTCAAAATCATTTGCTATGTACTCAGTAAAAGTCTCATGTACTCACCTTAGCCAAGCTAACTCCAAATCGTGTCCAACAACACGAATCCTTGCTTTCCAACTTGTGAAATGTCACCAATCCTTAGGTCTTCTTGACCTACCATCAATATCATCACAATAACTAGTTATTATCCATAACTAGTCACTAATCAATCCATATCTATAACTCTAACCACCAAGTTCATCCAACTTGGTGGAATCTCAAACCCTAGTTCAAGATTTCCATCATAAACTCAGATCCAACTTGTACACATCGATTACAAGCTTACAATGAGTGTTCTACACCCATAATTAGTCATCTTCCCCAAAGATAACATGGATGGTTCCCCAAACCACCATTTCTACCCATACAAAGTTCATAACTAGCTAGATAACATCAACAATCAAGAAATCTTACCTTTGATGCTTAGATCCTTCAAGATTGATGAAGATTTGAGCAAGGAATCACCAAAATCGCCCCTTCTCTCTCTAAAATCGGCTGCCCTTCAACAATGGTAGAAATGAGTGAAAACCCTAGCTTTCCCGATTTAATACAGCTGATCTCGCAAAGTTCACGCCGTGAACAGACTTCGCGTCGCGAAGTTCGCGTGTCGTGAACACTTCGCGATCGGTAACAGGTCGTGAACTCAATGTCTGAAAACCCCAATTCTCTGGACGGAGTTCGCGATCGCGAACTCCACTTCGCGCCGTGAACTCCACCAGTCAGCTAGGCTGCACTTTTCGGTCTTTGTCTCGTTCCGGTTTCGTCCATAACTTTCTCATACGGTGTCCAAACGACACGAAACCAATTCCTTCGGTTCTGAAATGAATTATCCTTATTTATCATATTTTTCCCAAATTTTATTTTATTCAAATTTCGGGTCGTTACAACTATCCACCCCTTAAAAGGATTCCGTCCTCGGAATCAACTCAAGGATTTCCGATCCTCATTCCACTTCCAACTTATGATTCAATAATACTTACGCAATTAATTTCCCACTTGACCCGTTATACCCAAACGGCCAAAGATCCAAACTCGAGTTCCCAATATCCGAACGGTTCAAAATTTCACAATTTAACCTTAACACTTCCCGTCATTTAACCAAACTCCTCACCCCCATTGAGATGATATGACCCAATCATTACTAATAACCATTTGACCAAAATGTTAGTCAACCCATCACTTTGACCATATTGTCAACATTGTTCCCTCTTTGACTTAGTACAAGGTCAACCATTTCTTGACAATTTCCTTACCCACTAGTGATTCCATTAACCATAAATTCCTTAACAATGGACCTTACCTTCATGGTCCAACAACAATCATACTCGATTTCTAAATTCCATTCGAATTGCCCAAAGGTCAAAGTCGCACCCTTTGACTACAATTATTTCCATTAATCAATCAACCACTATTATACACACATACATGATACATTATGCCCTTATCCTCGACTAACCTCCTTTAAACGAAAATCAAAAATCCAATTTTGACCAAAGTCAACAATCTACTAGTTGACTAACCTTGACTTATGAATAAGTCAACTTACCTTGCTAAATTCCACATATTCTTTATTACTAATGCATTGCTTCCCGAGCTTTTCATTCCCGAATTCCAATATCCAAATTTGAACCCGTGGCGTAAAGGAGATGATTTTAAGCATCTTTTCATTAAGTAATTACCATATGGTTGCTTTTATGAATCCTAAAAATGCATGTAATTCGTGCACTAGGGTGTAGGGTCTATAGGAAGATTGTAGAAAGTGGTCTCCCATCAAATAGCATCATAGGATATATTTTTGATAGAAAAAGGATGCATAAAACACACTTTTCCCCAATTTAAGATTCTAAAGCATGTACAAAAAATAGATTCCAATAATTTTTATAAATGAAATATATAAGCTGGTAATACTTGTATTTCTACTCTTAATACCACTAGTAATGAGTGGCGCTCCTCCGGTCGATCGCTACCGAAGATGCATCCTCACCATTACTACCCATGCAAAGAAAGCATACTCACCTCCTCTTTTGCTAGGTTTGGTCACTCATGCGACTGAATGGTTGTACTAGGTTGTGGTGTCTACTCCCCTTTTTGTTTGGTATTGCATTTAGTTACCATTTACTCTATAATACAATTATGATACAAGATACTGTTCATTAATTATTAAAACGCCGTTTGATGAGAAGTGTTCCGTTTTGTTCCATTTTATGTTTAATAAATAAATTCATAATAGATTACTACCTATTGAAATTTGATTATTGCCTTAGTGGCCAGAGATATTCTTGAGAACAGTGTAAATTTATCATGCACATATTTCTTTTCCTATATATCCATTTTATAAAATGATAATTGGATTTATGAACTTTTCAATTTTTTTAAAAATATGATACAACTATATGAGACTTTGTATATATCATGTGATAGTAGTGTTTGGAATTATATGAATAAAAATAAATTAATAATGAAGTGAGAATTCAACTACATGAGACTTTGTATATATCAAAAGTAAATATTTAAGAAATTTTAGCAATATACAAAATTTATTTATTTAAAAGTGGTTCATTTCAATATATATATACGGAAAATTAAAGTAATATTGATATACTAAAAAGTTGTTAAGTTGGAGTTCCGCTTTTGTATAGCTAGATTGAAAAGATGTGGTGTTGAATTATAGAAGATTGACTTTAAACGTCATTTGTTCATGTCATGTTGTTGTCGTTAAGAGACACGTAAAAAGTTATATATTATGGCAACGTGGTTTGTGTTCAATTAATATATATCAATCAATCACATTTGTATCACATTTGTATGTTAGATTTGATTTTTATTAGAAAGTTATGTAATTTAATATAAATAAAGCAATTACAGTCATATATTTGTTGATATATTACTTTTAACGACAAAATAAGAGTTGTTAAGCAAAAAAAAAAAATTAAAAAATAAAGATTAAATTAAAACAAATATGATCTAAAAGTCCGCTGTAACGCGCGGGAGAGAATAATCCTCGTTACAAACATTAGAGAAAGTTGAGTTGGTGTTAAGTGATAATGATGACCATTAGGTTTGGTCATCATTACTATCAATCTAATTGCGTTTTCTTTATACTTCATTCGATTCAAAATAAGTGCAACATTTGCATTTTTACGGATTTTGAAGTAAAATAGTTTAATGGAGATTATGATAAATTGAATAAGGATCAAGAAAGAAGTTAGGTTATTTAAAGAACTTAAAGAAGCAATTAGGAGCATTGATTTCATTAAAACAAGTAAGGGAACTCAAGGGCATGATTGTCATTTTCCCTTCCTTCAACAATACTTACGTCTTTTTCAGATTTCCCCATTCTTCTCTGTGTTTTTCAATTTCTCTGTCTCATCTTCTCCACATCTCCTTCATATTTTCATCAATGGCTTCTCCTCATAAATTAGAACCTTAAATCTTACGAGATTTAAACCCGTTGCAGGTCTCACATCTACAATTAAAAAAAGAGAACAGATTTAAACCTTAAATCAGCTGCTCCAATTCAAATACTAACCACATTTGAACACTAAATCAACTACGAACCCTAAATCATCTCCCATACGAACCATAAATGAGCTATGAATTAGCTCATATAGGAACCCTAAATGAGCTACGAATGAAGGAATTAGATCCATATCCAGGTTGTTTATATGAATCAGATATAAACCAGTCTCATTCAGCTTATAGGTATGTCGCAGATCTATACTAGTCTGGTGCATGCTTCAGTTCCTTTTGATTTTTGTTCATTCTTTCAATTTTTTTCATTTAATTCATGTATTAGCTAAATATCTATAAATTTTGCTTCAATGGCTATCGAATCTTATATCCAATTGGATCCAGAAGTGGATAGAATTGTAATTTGTTGATTCCAATATTTTTTTTAGTTCAGTAATTTCAATTGAATGTCTGATATGATATCTTCGTGTATGATACACCATGTTAGTTTAAATGAATTATGTTTGTGTATGATATGCTTGTAATCGATGTTCAGATATGTTTTCGTAGTTTTGAATACTGTTTTTTGCATTTGCATTTGCATTTGCATTTGCATTTGCATTTTCATTTTCAAACTTGCACTTGCATTTGCATCTTCATTAAACCTAGTCATTCCCTAAAAAATTAAACAATTGTTTGAAATATTGGCATTTGCATTTTCATTAGTGCTTTTGCATTTTCAGTTTATGTAGTTATTTTATGAAGTTTCACCCTTTTTATAGTTTTTTTTATTATAGATTTTGTTCATGTTCCAACTTCTTTTCGAATTGAATTAGAAAAAATATCTGGTCTTGGTGATAAGTATTAGGTTCCTAATGTTCCCAATACTAAAAGACCTCTTAATGGTATGCAATTTCTTTGTAGGTTGTTTATAATGCTTCTCTGAAGAAATTTACATGTACATGCAAACGATATGGAAGATTTATACTTCTATGAAATATATGAAAGTGTGGTTACTGTGACAACTATGATCCGCATAATATTCAAACTTGTCCAGGAAGGAAGAAGAGTAGAGTATTCAAAGAAAAAAAATGCGAGGAGCGGATAATGATGCAAGATTTTCTCAACTGGCACGTTAGAGTTTTGTTTTGTTTATGTTTTATATTCCTACCAAATCTAGTTAAACATACTTTCGCATTTTCATTGTAACTAGTTATTCCCTGAAATTTTAAATATTGGTTATGTTTCAAATAATGGCATTCTTATCTACATTTTAATTTAATGCTTGCAATTGCATTTTCATTTTCTGTAGTTACTCCATGAAATTTTACATTTTGGTTATGTTTTAAATATTCAGCTGCATTTGCATTTTCATATTGTGAGTTGCATTTGCATTTTCATACTTGCATTTGCATTTTCATCTTAAGTAGTTATCCTTAAAATTTTACAATTTGCTTCTGTTTTAGATATTGTCAATTGCATTTACAGTTTCATAAATGTGAGTTACATTTGGATTTTCATACTGTGAGTTGCATTTGGATTTCATATTGTCAGTTGCATTTTCATTTTCATAGTGTCAGTTGCATTTGCATTTTCATACTTGTTGCATTTTCATTGTATGTAGTTATTCCCTGAAATTTACATTATGCTTCTGTTTTAAACACTGTCAATTACATTTTCATATTGTCAGTTATATTTAAATTTTCATACTGGTAGTTATATTTTTATTTTATGTAGTTTTGATATTTTACATCCTGGTTCTGTTAGTTATTGTCAATTGCATTTGCATTTTCATACTTATAGTTGCATTTGCGTTTTCAGTTTATCTACTTATTCCTAGTTTCTGTTTTCCTTTTCATACATCATCAACACTACACGAATTTTAATAATCTATGTGCACTTTATCGATCCACTATTATAATTAATACAAAGACAAATCCAAACTATAACCATAAAAACAACCAATTCTCAGTAATTCCGTTTCATGTATCATGAACACTTGTAAGCTAGATTACAATTAATATGAAAAACCCATAACAATAACATTCTAAATTAGTTCTACAATTATCCATCAATCCATATCAACAATTCATATGAACAAAAACCATCTAACCACCTAGTTTCCTTCTCAACTACCCTCTTTTTCCTTTATTCCGGTAGCTCTGCATATGAAAGTGCCACCCAACCATCATATATACTTTCTTGAATTTCCTTGATTTCTGTAATACACATGTTAAATATGTTACATAATGTTTTTTCCAATAACACAATGCGTAATTCACATACATAGTAACCACAAATTTAAAGTGCATTTTATTTTGCTTTTTTACACATACTTTTAGATTCCCACATAAATACAAATGCATACACTGATACACACAGACCATTCCAAGTTCACAATTCATAGTTGGTAAACAATGTCTCTTTTCAACTTCATAGTTTATAATTCTTAAACACATAAATTCTTAAACAACTTTTCAAGTTCATAAGTGTTGCACATAACACAAAATCTTTTTCTACATTAACCCTAAACCATTTTGTTTTCTACAAATCAGTTTTTACTATTCAACTTTATTTAAAATCAGTTTAGATACCCAAAAACACAAATCAACACAATTTCTACAAATTATAGAAAACTAAGTTTAAATGCATACAAAATTTCTACAAATCAGTTTATAGCAAAACATAATTACAATAAATATTTAAAATTTACGAGTTTAATAGTTGTATCAACACAAATGTTACCTGCAATTTAGGAAGCATATTAGTTTTTTTTTGTTATGATATCTCAAAATTTCTTTGAAGCATATTAGCTTTTTTTGTTATGATATTGCAAAATTTCTTTGTGGAGAATGAAAACTAATATTTGATATTTAAGTATATGACAACTAGAAATCTATTGCATCTTTTAGTACACTTTCTAGAGTACGATAATGCATAGGTCTTCTTGTTGAATTAACTTCAAATATTATAACATAATGTAATACAAATTGTAAAATTAACTAATTTTCTTAAATCATTATGTCGATCAGTGGAAAATTAGCATCCCTGGTTCATAGGAATTGCCTTTATTTCTAAGTGAAAATGTGGCTTAAAATACCAATAATGGAACAAAGGACATACACCTGCAAATGGAAGAGGTAGATTCGGTCTTAATCGAACTTGTTGAGCAACCGAAATGTTGATTCCATGTTGTTGGATGGTGGCTACAGTTATGGCGGATAAAATCACGTATTTGAAATCGACTCAACAGAGAGAGGTAGAATCATGTATCTAAAATCAATGTATCTTAAATCGATGCAATCACCTTCGAGACAAAGAGTGATTTAGAGAGATTTAGAAAGAATCACCGAGAGAGTATGTGAAGAAATCGCCTGTGAAATCGCCTTCCTTGAAGAAGCTTTCAAAAAGCCCTAATTTGATAACTATCGTGAAAAAACTTTGTAGGTGAGAGAGTATGAAATTTACAAAAGTGCCCTTTTAGCCTATATTTTATCTGATTTGATGATTAACTTATGTATATGCGCGTGTTTTTTCGCATCTAATCTAGTCCCTCCATTTCTTGATCTAAGGGCTATAATTGCTTCCTTATATTCTCTAATTAAATGGGCTTTTCTATAGATCCCTACCCATGATAAATTAAAGGGATAATTAGTGAAAAGGGTCCCACCATAATTTTTGTCTTTATTGAAGAAAGAGAAATTAATGATGTTTAATAAAGTTAAGTAGGGATAAAATAGTAATTTTATAAATAAAAATATGCCAAATAAGGAAAGTGTTGCACTTATTTTGAATCACCTCTTTTTGGAAAGTGTTGCACTTATTTTGAATCGGAGGAAGTAATAAAAATCAAATTTTCATCAATTAATTCATGAAATACTATGCGATGTTTTCTATTCACAAAAAAACTCGAAGTTTATATATTTTTGTTGGCCAGATTGCATAAGAAGACAACTAATTATGGTTCATTTTGATTTTCTTTCTTATATAACCTAACTATTATTTGTACTAAGCATTAGTTATTTCTCATTTTGTCGTTGACAATTCTAAAATTGCTAGTTTTGACCTGCATATTGCATATTCTACAAAAAAAAAAAAAAAAAAAAAAAAAAAAAAAAAAAAAATCAGTTTTCTTAGGATATTAAGGTCACCAAACAAATACCTTTAAATTAAGGTTTGACCATGTTTGACTCCTCACCTCTTTACAGAAATGATTACTACACACCAGTTGCTTTAAAGATCACTACATAGTAACCAAGTTTCATAACTATTACATCTAAGTAGTAAATCAGTTTTCTAGTTATCATTTACATGCTAAACAAATATATGTACACACGGTCCAATAACCAAACAAAATCGCTCAGAACCGAAAACCGAGAACCAAACCTACAGCTCAATTTGGTCTGTTTCAGGTCGGCAATTCTGGCCAATTTTTGTTCCAATTTGCACAGACCTACAATATACATGTAAAAAAGCAAACATACACTACACAGTTATTATCACATCCCATACAAAAATAAACTTCATCACACACAGTTGACACACACATATACCATCATTCTCGTCACAAACAATAGTTACAAAAATTCGGTACATAAATCATGTTTTAGAAAATCAAATACATTGTTTTTGTTACATTTATGAGGCTGCCTCTGTAAGATATACTGTAAAATGTGATACTGCAGATTGTAAATGGGATGAAAGAAGGTCTTCAGGTATTGGGGAATCGAATATTGTATTGAAACATTCCAATTTAATGTCGGTTGTTGAATTCTCGCCTGAATCAGCAACAAGCAGATCACTGATTTCTTCCGCCATTTTCCCGTACACCATTCTGTTGTTCAAACACACAAACATTAGTAGAAAGTGTAGAACGCTAATAAGTTTTTTCTTTTCTTCTTTTTTTGCTTAAAATTAGTAACTTGGTTTTTTACATTTGGCTTTATTTAGTTATTGTATATTATGTCCAATTGGGTAGGGGTGTTCAAAACCAGATATCTGGATTTTCGGAAAGTGATTTTTACTATCCGAATCCGTTATCCAATATTCAGGTATCTGAAAAAAAAAACAAAATATTCAAATATCTTTCGGCATTTCGGGTATTTTCAGATACTTTAGGTATTTTTCAAATATTTCAGATATCTTTTTTGTATATTTTCGGATATTTTGGATATTTTGTGCTAAATATGCTTCAAAACTTATATTTATTTCAATTTATATCTGATTCAGAAAGTAGCCACCATAATTAAAAGGATCGAAATTTCTACCTCTAATCTTTATTAATTATATATATGTATGCTGATGTCATCACAAAAAAAAACTGAATGATGTTTTAAGAGTGCCTACCTGGCATCAATAGGCAAACAGCTGTCCCAAATAGCCAAAGACCCTTTCAACCGACTAAAGAATTTCTTACAAGCGTCATTCTTGTCCTCGAGAGAAACCTGCAAGAGAAGAAAAGTTGCATGTAAATTAATATAACACTCATAAATTTATTTGTTAAATTTAGAGGTGGCAATTTAGACCCATTTACTTATGGGTCGATTCTGGTTATGTTTTTTTATCTCCAATGTGCAATTTCTTAGTTGTAGGATAATGTGCAATTTTCAAGAAAATTTTCAAATGAATCTTGTAAAACATAAATTTTATACCATTTCGGTCATTGTATCATCATCGTCTTCTTTCAAAGAACTTTTAAGTGTATAAAAAGATAGATAAATTCCAGCTCCCAAGTCCCAATTCTCGATTTCTGATTTATGTTCTTCCATAGAAGTTGCAAGTCTCCATATTTCTGATTGTTTCCCTGAACAATCAAGATTGTTAGTTAACAGTTACCACCAATCTTTCAAATTTCAATCCATTGTCAAAAGTACGAAGCTCAACCCAAACACGCGGGAAAAACAAAAAGCATAATCTGTTTATCTAAACGGGTCAAACGTGTATAATCAGGTTGTAAATGGGCTGTAAATAGCAAACAAGTTGCCAGGTTATGTTCGTTTATTATAATTTTTAGTTTTTTTTTTTAATTCTATTTATAAATGGATTGGCCTGTTACCTGACAAGAAGAGAATATGTGCAACAGAAGTTATGAAAGTTGAATGTGCTTTTTGCCAAAAGCCACATCCAAGATAGTGTTCAAGGGCCTTAAAAGAATTCCCACAATAAGCATGATAAACTGCCTGCAGAGTTTAAATAAAAAATAATAATTAAAAAATAAGCAATATGAAAATATTAAAAAAAAAAAACAGTCTACCCCACCCGCGGGCCCATTTTACCACCTCTAGCTAATAGCAACAGCCAAAAAAGGTCAAGCATGTTTTTCAGTAATGAATTTTTAAAAAATATTATTAAAAATTGGCAAAAATACATTTTAGTGCTCTGAACTTGGCTGACTATGCTTTTAACTACCCTGAACTATTAAAGGTGCAACATGGGACCCTGAACTTAACAAAATGGTTGATTTAGTACCCTGACTCGCTAAATTCGGTCTTGTTTTCTCACGAGATTTGCTTCTAATATCACTATATTGAGATGAACGGATATTAGTCCATCAAAAGCTCTAACGAAAGCAAGTCGAGTAAGAAAACACGATCAAGTTCAGGGTACCATGATGCACCTTTAATAGTTCAGGGTAGTTAAATGTAACGACCCGAAATTGTAAATAAATAAAATATGTAAAAATATGATAATTATGGATAAATCATATAAAACACGTGGAAATTGGTTTCGTGTCGTTTGGACACCGTACGAGAAAGTTATGGGCGAAACCGGGTCGAGACAAAGTCGAAAAAGTGCAGCCCTGGCTGCATCAGGAGTTCGCGACGCGAACGTGTGTTCCCGATCGGGAACTAGTCCCAGGGAGTTTGGCCTTTGGACGCGATAAGTTCACGCCCGATTAGCGATCGCAAACTATGGAAATCGCATAGTTAGCGACGCGAACTATTGTTCGCGTCGTGATCTTTTGTCGAGCAGCATTAAATCGGGTTTTGGCTCATTTGAAGCATTATCAAAACCCTAGTTTCTTTCTCTCGAGTTTGTGGACGATTTTGGGTGTAAATCATCATTTGGAGCAGATTTCTTGGTCAAATCTTGTGATTCTTCACTCCTAGTTGAAGATTAAAGGTATATCTTCAATCCTTTGTAGTTGTAGCTTTAGATCTATGGATTTAGAAGCTTGGGGTTGAAACCCTAGTTCTTGGGGTTACGGGTTATGGTGATAAAAATGGTGTATACACTTACTAGATGGTATATTAACAAAGGAAACAAGTGTATGAATATGATTTGTAAGAATCTTCGGGTTGGTTAAACCTAGGGTTTGGTAAATCAATATATTTGGGGAAATGGATTGATGGGTGTTATCTAGAGGTAGATGAACACATTGGTAGTAGTTTGTGATGATAATCTTGTTGTGATTATTGTATTAGGCTTTTGGTGGCATTTTGGAAAGTCGGTGAAATTGTGGAAGCAAGAGTTTTGGTGTCAAGAACACGGTTTGAGCATCATATTGCTAAGGTGAGTACGTGTGGAATTTACTGACTACATAGCCCTTTTAAATATTTTCATTACTTGCGTTATGGTCTATTTGCTTAATTGAATAGACTTATAGTTGTTTAGTTAGTTATGAATTATTGTTAAAATATAACTATCTGGTTTGATGATGAATGTGATAGCCGAGAACTAGTTTGATATAACCTTTGAGTTATGGTGAGAACGAGATGACGTGATGCTAGTTAGTTCGGGGGCAACCCGATAACTAGACATGGTGATGTTTCTAGCTAGTTCGGGGGCAACCCGATAGTTAGATAGGATAGTGTTTCCAGCTAGTTCGGGGGCAACCCGATAGTTGGATTTAAGGGTGCTTTTAGCTAGTTCGGGGGCAACCCAATAGTTGGGCACGTTAGAGTTGCTAGTTAGCTCGGGGGCAACCCGATAACTAGATATGTGTTGCTAGGAAAGCAAGGTTTGGAGTCACCATAGGGTGACTATATAGATGGACGAAATTACCTGGTTGTTGATTAATTGGATAAACGATTATTATTATTAATGGGTCTAAACCCATGTAACTCACGAGACGTTTTTGTCTCACGTACTCCTTGTTTTGTTTTGCTATGTACTCAGGTTCGGGATCGAAGGCTTAGGTACGCATGGATAGAGATGTGGGGCCTAGAGTAGAAGGACTTTAGATTGGATTTATGCTTAGCTTTGGTTTTGATCTATTTTGTAACACCAAACTTTATACTCTGATTTTCATACCAAAGGTTTTTGTAAATCCATACTTTTGGAATAGTTCTTCTATTTATGAAAAATGATTTATTTTGTGCAAATGTTTTGTATTAAAATTTGAGGTGTTACATTAAAGACCTAGTCAACCAAGTTCAGGGTACTAAAATAACAAAAAGAACTTACTAAAGCCTCATGCAACCACTCTGATGGAACTCCCAAATCCTCAATAAATTGCATTTGATTCTCTTCTTCACTCCATATTTCACAATACTGAAACAAAATTTCCCTAATAACAGTTGCTTGCAAATAAGGATAATCATCACGATGTGGCATATGTAGCACAACATAAATAGCCCAATGACATTTTCCCAAACATAACAACTGTGAAACAAATCCCATATCAAGAACATGAAGATCATCAGACCTAAATGTTCCAACTGCTTCTAAAACAGCCCGTTGATGCCAAATCATATGGTGATCAAGTGGATCGTTAGTTGAAGCAAATGAACTAAACATTGTTTTCAAGATGTTAAATTCTTTATCTTCGTTGCCGTGAAGAAGCATAAGATAATACGCAAGATCGAAACGGGCCAAACGGGCCAGCCCGTTTCCGTTTTCCACAAGTCCTTCGTCTATGTAAACGGGTACTGGAAACGGGGCCCGCCCATTTTCTAAAAGATGGTGATAAGTTTGGAAAATGACAGTTAGATCAGAAGCAGGTGGAAGATGGTACCACATTAATAACCCTAAAAATCTTTTCCAATCAATATTCATGTCACCTAATGCATGATCAATATTTCCAGCTAATAACTCAAGAACACGTATTCGATCCTGTTCGATGAAATTGAGATCTAGACCGTTGGATTTCCATAGATTAAGTTGACGGTCAAGATCGGTTCGGTCAACTGTTGACCCACCAGCTTGACTTAACAAACAAGCAAGGCGTACATCACCTCTAGAAGATGATAATTCAACAGCTGAATCAAGTTGTCTTCCAGTTAATAACAAGAATAGATGTTGTAACTGTAACTCATTTGAATCGTTTAACGAACTTATTTCATCTTGTACACGATGACAAACACTTTCTTGTAATAATACACTGAATTCTGCTCTTCGGATTAACGCGAGGGCTGCCACGTCAGCATTTAATGAACTTTCTTTTGAAGAAAAAAGAACTTTTATTAATTCCCAAATAAAAACTTGGTGCATTAACATTACTCGAGCTGAAGAAGATAATTCAGGTACTTCTAACTGTTTTTCAATAATTGATATATAACTTCTGCATACATCTGTCAGTTCTAACCGATCACAGACAAGTTTTCGACTTTTTAGTTTATACGAATCGAAAACGATTTCTTTAAAATCTTGTCTAATTTCTTTATGAAAATTTAACGGTGAATCGAAACATAAATTGATAAGTTCTTCGTGTATTTTGTTATTTTCATCTCTAACCACATTATCAGTTGCAACTTTTTCTAAATTTATTGTGGAAGATAATATTTTATTTTGATTTTTATCATTAATAGTAGAACCACAGTGAAGAAGAAGACCGTTTGGACCCCAGGCTATACCAAACACCCTACCCATAAGCAATCCAGCATCAACTATATTCCGGGAATAGCTTTTTGTTACTGGTGTTTCCTTAATTTCCAGTTTATACCCCTGAACTTTTGTTATTGTCAAAGGAAGTCCTTTGTTTTGTTGGGTTAATAAAATCGACCCATTTGGGCTCGAACCGAAATTACCAGGGTTGTATTCAAGTAAAGCTAGTGGAGTTTTTCGAATTGTTAACGGGCTGGATTTTTGGAATTGTTTGCTTACGGGCTCTTTACCAAATGGTGATTTATAATGTGTAAATCTTTCATTTAATTCTTCATTATCATCATCTTCTTCTTCATGTGGAAACATCATTGTTCTCATTTCCTGCATTCTAACAGGATCAAGACCAAGATGTGAAGGAAGAGAATGTGAAAGCAGAATCGGGTCCACAAACGGGCCCTGGCCCGTTTCATCAATATCAGAACCATCACTATCATTCATTGTAACAGGCTCACGGGCCAATAAATCTGCATCATCCATCATAACATCTTCTTCTTCATCATCACTCAAACCAAATCTACTAAAATGTTGAACCGAAAATCTCCATTCTTTTCGGGTCGGGTCATAAGAAATAAATTCTGCTCCTTGTTTTTCTGTACTCACCATCAGCTTTTCAGTTGAGGAATTTATTTGTAAGATTAAAATCACTTCAGCGGGCTTGTTTAGCCCGTTACCAACTGCAGGTTTGTTGGTTTCATCTTCATAAATGACGATCTCGCCCCTATTGAACTTGATAATTTGGTTTAAATCTAACCATCTTACATCAGTTTCCCCAAAAAATCTAACAGTTCCATAACCGTATCTACCAACTGTAAAATTTTGAACCCTACTGCAATAACCGGGATCCATGAGTTCCCTCATGGTCAATTCAGTCAAACTAGGCTCCATGAAATAATCAGAAGCTTGCAAAGTAGGTAAGAAATTTTTGACATTGTTATCTTCCAAAATAACTTTTCTTTTCTTGAATTGAGATTGAGCAACGAGTGATTGATGAAATGAGCCCATAGAATCTAAATCAATACCCATTTTTGTTTAATGTTTGTTGAGCCTATTTATTCGCCAGTGAGATTCTTCAAAAGCTTCTGAGCATATAAATAAAAAAGAAAGTATAAGATTAGCAGTGTGAATCTTCCCCTGGCCATCTGGTAAATGTTACCTAGGGAAGGGATTGTTCTAAAAATAAAATAAAAAAAGAATATTCTGGTGAAATAATTGCACTGAAATACATATCAATTTACATGGAGAAAATCCCAGGCTTAAATTCAGTTACCTAAGTATTACTGTCTTTGTCAAAAAAGGATTGTGGAAACACTATTAAAGCCTAAATAATTTGTTGTCTCTGAACTAAGCAAAATCAGAATCAAATCCAAAGATTTGAACAGATTCATTACAGTGACGACTCGATAGTGAGAGTCACAAAAAATATGTCAAATAGGCTCACAATATTATATAGAAGTAATAAAAGAATCACATCCTAAATTGCAAGGATTAGTGGATCTGGACTATGAAAATTAAGCCACCAACTTAACCAATATGAACACAGTCAATAAAGTCAACACGGTTAAATCAGCATTGGCAATGGATGACCTATGGTTTAAAGATGCAGGATGACAAATTGATAACCACTAGTGTTAGAGTTTGAATGTACATTCGTGCTAGAGTTGGTTCCTAACTGTACTGATAATAAATAAGTTTTCTAGTGGCTGTTTTCTCACAACGAAGCTCAGAAACCCTAGATCACTATGCCATAACATAAAATGCATATAAAAAAACAATAAGTTCGATTTAACTATTAAGAAATTGAGATTAGCTTTGTGTGGAATGTGAATCTCTGACTACTTTCTAATCTCAAATTCCTCCAACAACAAGCCCTGAGTTACTATAACGCAACATGAAATGCATGAATAAACAAACAAATTTAAGCTGAATCAACAATTTGAAGAATCGTGATCTCACACTATCAATAAACATCCAAAACTACTTTGACATTCCAGCTGAACAAATCGGATGCAGTACCTCACCACGAGCTTCGTGAAAACAAAACACGCGAGTTCAGGACAGTTTCGGACGGAGTAATCAGCTTCCGCCGTTAGCACGGTGGCTCTGTAGACGGAAAATCACCGGAGACAGGCCGGAGGAGAGGAATAAAAACCCTAGGAGGTTTATACGACAGAAACTGGATTCATCAGTGTGTGTTTGGGGGGAAAGAAATTGGTGATCGGAAAATTGGAGTGGAGTGAGGGAAGACGAGAGGTGGGCCGTTTGGTTTAGCTTAAGCCCAATGATTATGGAAAAGGCCCACTTTGATGTTGGATAATATCATAATCAAATGACAATATCTATCCTACTGTAAAGCATTAAGGTCTACTAATATTAGAAGGTGTGTATGTATTAACCACTTCAACTACTTGATTATTTTGATTTATTCCATATACTAATAAATATAAACTTTAACGTCACCAGAACTCACACCATCACTAATGTCGGCACCTATCATCACTATGAACCACCACTCATCATCATCGCTATTGCCACCACCACCATTACTGTCGTCACATCGAAATATAGTTATGGGTATTGCCGCCGCATTGCGCGGGTACCCTACTAATATTTTAGGATGTGTTTATAATTGCAACTTAAAGATAATAGTAGTTTATTTTAGCATTTACAAGCTTTTGAGTAGTTTACCAGTTTACCTTAGTAGTTTTAGTGTTAGCAACATAAAAAGATAATAACAACATAGGAAACAAGTTTCTTTAGAGGGTTGTTTTAACATGAATAAAATGTTTATACATTTATTGATGAATTAGTGATTCTGAAATTTAAAGGGTGATCTTTAGATTTTTTTTTTTTTTTTTTTTTTGTGATAACTCTTAAGAGTTGTCATTAGCATTTTTCTACTTTAAATAATGAATTGGAAAAAAGATAATTTCCAAATATGCCGACTCAAAAACTCTCTCCTTGAATTTATGTGAGAAAAACTCGAAGAAAGAGGGTAATAAAACATTTTTCACATGATCACATAATTTGGGCTGCCTTATAAAGATAACAAAACGAGGCCATTTTCTCACGGGAAGATGAAAGACTGTGATGTTAGTTATGCGAAGAAAGAGAAAGATGATTAATTTTAGAGGTGATTATCGGGTCAAAATCGAACCGATAGAACCGATAACGATGAATTTTCAAAACCGAAACCGAACCGATAACATGTTATCGGTTTCGGTTCGGTTTCGGTACGGTTATTATAGGCCAAATGTTCATCCTTTTCCGAAAACCGAACCGAACCGATAGAACCGATAACAGATAACGATGAATTTTCTGAACCGAACCGGTAGCATATTATCGGTTTCGGTTCGGTTCGGTTTCGGTCGGTTTTCGGTTCAGTTCGGTTTTTTCGGTCCAAATGCTCACCCCTAATTAATTTTATCCCGTTTATCGGTTTGTTTTATATGTATTTTTATTTTATGATATTTAAATTAAAAAGTTACTCCGTATAAAATATGTAAATGTTTGTCTGATTTAAATGGAAATAAATTTAATAGGTTTGAATTCAATTATGCAAATATATATAAATCAAACTAATATAAACAACTTACTTAAATTCAATTAATTATGCGAATTACGTACGTTAAAACGTCAAATAGCAAGATAGTACAACCAACTTACATAAATTTAAGTTTCCAGAAAAATTGTTAAATGTTTTTCTATGCAGTAGAGATATATCAAGTACCCTTACTTTCGTCATACTTCTACCTTTGAAAATATCAAATATCATGTTATCATGTTGTTGTTGTTGTTAGAGATATAGCCAATATATATTGATTGGGTTATACCTTTGTAAAATGTTGAAATATCTCATATCCTGCATCTTTGAAACCTGATCAATAAAAATATAATAAAAGATCACCAAACCATATGCTAAAATATAATTCAAATTGCCATGATTAAGAAATCAAAAGCAAATTAACACCACAGTGCGCCACTACCTATAATGATGAGTGTTTCCTATTTATACTTTCTATATGATCTCAAAAGAATTACCCCATTGACTAGAATAAGAGTGTATTTTTAATAATAAAATAAGTACACTTCTAAATAATTTTTTAGAAGTTACAAGTTCAACCCATCTATATGTAAATATTCATCAAAAGGATATGAGAAGATTCGGAAACAACAGTAGGTTACATATATCTCAGGTATAAACTCAATTATTTTGAAAAAACTCATTATAAATTTATAAATGAAAATACTTTAAAAAAAGTATGAATTAATTATTCAAACACTACTTTTTTGTATTATAGAGATCACTCACAAGTTATTGACTTGTTTCCTCCAACTCATACTAATGCTAGGTGTAAATGTAATATAGATGATAATAAGTATATAACTCTATTATAATTATAATTTGAACTATAGCAAAACATGATGATATTCAGCATTTAGATATGTTTTTACTTACTGGAGTTGTGACACTTAAAGAATAATAATTACTAAGCAAATAATACATGAAATAAAAATTTAGGGTTTCGATAATCAGTGCATAAAAAATTGTACATTTTTCTTTGGAGGGAGTAATTCCTAAAATGTAGGAGTCGTTTACAAAAATTTACAAATTTATCAAAACCCAAAAGTTTATATGCTATTATTTTATAAAATTATTAATTACATAAAAAAAATCAAATCTATGGGTTCCGCTAAAAATATGATATGTCGCGGATTACACCAACAAAAACCTTCACCTCCACATTCATCCCATACAATTCCATATTTTTCACATCTCTCTCTCTCTCTCTCTCTCTCTCTCTCTCTCACACACATTCATATCTCTCGAATACTTGTATTCAAACTTTGAGCAAAAATTTCACCTCAAGATGCTTTGTAGAGGAAATAATTCAATAAAATGTAGAAAAAATGGAGTAATTCCTGTCTACCTAAATGTTTATGATCTTACTTCCATGAACGAATACGCGTATTGGCTCGGTCTCGGTGTCTATCATTCCGGTGTTCAAGGTTTGATATCGATCATTTTCATTACCTAAACTTTAAAATTAACAAATGAATATATATTTATCTATAATTATGTTAGTTACTTACCTCGAATCAATCTCTCTACATGCACTGGGTAGATGTATGACCGTATACATCTTACCTATCATATACTGGTGGATTGAGTATTAGTGTTGTTACATTTATGTTAGTTATTGATGTTTTTGCTAGTTCATGGAGTTGAGTATGCATATGGATCTCATGAATACGCGACAACGGGTATATTTGAAGGTGAACCGAAGAAATGCGAAGGATTTACGTTTAGGAAGCAAGTTTTGATTGGATGGACCGAAATGAGTTTGAGGGAGGTTCGAAGGTTTATGGAAGAGCTTGCTAACGAATACAAAGGAATTTCGTATAACCTGATCACGAGAAATTGCAATCATTTTTGTAACGATGTTTGTGTTAAACTCACCGGGAGTTCTATACCGAGTTGGGTTAATCGTCTAGCTAGAATCGGTAAGTCTTTAATAATTTTTTATTTAACTGTTTATTTAAGTTTTTATTTGTTGTCGTGTTCTTTAAAATTGTAAACTTGCAATTTTAAATCCGCTAAGAATAATCGTTGTGAACAATTAATATTTAAAGTCTTACTGAAGGACCTAAGTTCACCATAGATTAAAAACCAATGTTTCAAAAACGCTGTGGAACCTAATAAATGGGAGGTAGACAGCCGGAAATAGTCATTTAGATCGATAGTTATAACTCGGTTGAACTGTAAAATAGATAAAAAAAAATCTAGCCATGAATTCTTAGTCCGAATTAGTACTTTATTTCATTTAAAAGTGGTTATGCATGACTTTAATTAAAAACCCAATTTTTTTTTGGTAATTTGGGTTCTGAATTCTCATAGACTAAGCCTAAGTCGACTACCCGCTTTACGGGTAGTACAAGGTCGGTGCGGGTGAACCTCTACAACCATAAGGAGACATTTTTTCGCTCCTAAGAATTGAATATGAGAACTTTTAAATTCTTTAACAACTTTTTTGTCTTTAAATTCTTTAACAACTTTTTTGTTGTGATGTTTAGGTTTATTATGCAATTGTATAGTTCCCGCAAGTATAAATTCGACTAAAGTTGGAATCAAAGATAACAAAGTGTGTAATGAACCCGAAATTAAGACGAAATTGAGAAGCCGTTCGAGTAGACTCACTTCATCTTCGACTTCTCCATCGTCTTCAGAAAAGTCAACATTTACATCACCCTCGTTCGGGCCAACCCGAAATCGTGGAAGAATGAATATCCCTCCATCTTCTCCTTTGGTACTTTAAAATGGGATATTACAGTTCGTCAATCTTTTATTATTATTTTTTCTGTTTTGACTTTATGAATGGAATCGAATCTGCAAAGCACTTGAGAAGCTTGGTTGTCAATAATTCAAAATTTATAGTCTTTTTGAGTATGTACAACTAAATGATTCTCAATATAATTATCGTTAAGACTAATCATTAGGGAAAACACAATATAGCAAAAAGAGATATAAGTTGAAGTTTGGAATACCCTTATAATTATAAAAGAAAACATAGATGAATACCCTTATAACGGGATTACAGCCTACAAGAATACCCTTATTTGAATATGTACATTACGAGCAAAAACTCGACCATCTCGGGAGTTATTATAACAAGAAAAGAGTTATATATGTTCTTTTTATCATTTTTTTAAAGTTATAATATGGAACGCTAATATGGAACGCTGGTGATGAATATTTGTAAGCATAAAGTCCTAGATACCATCAGGTTCGGTTCGGTATCGGTTCAGTTTTTTTTAGCACAAATGCTCATTCCTACACGAGGACATAACCGAAAACGATAGGACCGAAACCGAAAATGATGAATTTTCAAACCGATACCGAACAAATTACATGTTTTCAGTTCGGTTTTGATTGGTTTTTGGCTCATATCGATATTTCAACCCAAATGCTCACCCCTAACAGGCTTCCCAACAGTGGATAATCTTTGCTCATGATGTACGCTACCTAACTGTTGACGTGAGTGTTTCCGAACCATCCCTTGACCATCTGATAAATATATACGCAGGGAAGTGATCGAATTCCTGATATGCGAGACATCATTTCTAGTAAATGTATATTCGTTTTGAGTCATGTGATCTAAGAAACAAAAATAACGTGAAAGTAAATCCAACATATTTTGGATCCTTTCAATAAAAAAGGGAATGAATCAGAAGCAAAAACCTGTTTGTAACTACAGAAACCAAAAGTTATTGCTTTACTCAGGCTGGGACCAAGACATAATAATGTTACTTAAAAGGACAAAAAGCACCCATTTTTTATAGGTTTAACTTTTCTTTCTGTTTGGTCTTGTTAGCCCAAATACAACCCTTAACAGGGGCCTACTATCTAATCTCGCCTTTGAATGCCATCATTCAACCGGCATAAGATTCCATTCGGTATGGTACTATGGTTGGTAATTTGTGTCGGGTTTGTATTAATGGGTTGATATAAGTTATGTTTAGCTAGCTAATAAGGTTGGTGGGTTCGGGTCGACATATTGTCGGGTTAGTAACATCTATCCCAAATACAACCCACGTAGCTTATTTATTTAAATGGGTAGGCCGGCGGGTTAAGCGTAGGGGAGGACCTAGTATGGTGCACGAGGTTGTCCGTGCAACCCCTGAGATCTTTCCGAATAATGTTAAAATAGTTTTAAAAAAAATCATTTGTTAGTGTAAGTGACACTCCTGAGAAAAAAACATGTGCAACATGTGACACCCCTTAGTTTCTTTCCTGGGTCCCCCACTGAATAGGCGGGTCGGGTCGTAAATGAACGATTACAAATGGCCAAATCTATGCGGACTTATACTTTCAAGTGGTGGGCATCGATACCCCAATTTCAAACTTGGCTTGTGCAAACTGGAACGATAATTGACTGGAATCTTTGAACCGAACTGAGTTATACCGGTCCGGTTCTCGAATCTAATTTTTATGCAAAATCGGTTATCGATTCGCTTCAGTTCGGTTCTAAACCTAAAAAACCCAAAAAAGATCGAAGTAACTTTTTTTTTTTGGGTATGGCTGAAACCATTTTCTTGGTTTGGTTTGATTCCGAGCAGTTAGGTTCTTAGACCGTATAATCGTATATGTTATTCCAAACTGACAAATTCGATGAACAATTTAGCAAACCTTGCTGTCTCATTGCATCTAAAACTATACGGGCCTATATGGGCCTTTTGAAACAGTTATCCGCACTATATGGGCCTTTTGGAATAAATGCATTTTCAGTTTAAAAAGCCTTCAAGAACCGCCATAATGGGTCGGATTATTTTCTCTTAATTCTCATGGATCTCGAATAGGGCTAAATGGGTTAAATGTAATTGGACTCAATTGCTTCGTTCCCTCTGAAAAATATTTGTGGGTGTTTCCTTAATTCCTTGTAGCTTCTTGTTAAGATCTTCTCTCTTGTAAATGTTCATTCTTTTTTTTAATGAACTCAATTTGCCATTAAAAAAATATTTATGGTGATAGCTTAGTGGTAAGAACATTTGAATAACTTATTGGAGATTAAAAATTATAGATAATCCAACCTTGTAAGGAGCCCGCATAACCAATCTCAGCATTTAGATATAGATGATCCATGGATGAGATTAAATTACATACTACATCCGTATCAAAATAAATGATAAATTTGAGGTTTCATGGTTTTTGAGTCAAAAGATTAAATATATGGGTTAAGATAGATTAAAATGAATATGTAGTGGAAAATGAGTCTTACTCCTTTTGAAAAAGTGATATTAATGATATTTAAAAGTAAAAATAAGTGTAAAAGATAATTTCATATTATTAAAGTGAATAATTAGTGGAGAATGAGCCTCACTTTTTTTTTTAAGCAAAATAAGGTAAATTTTAGAAATGTATCACTTATTTAATTTTACCCCTAAATGGAAGTGCATCACTTATTTTGATAAGGAGGCAGTATTCAATTTATTCGACCTACCTATATATTTGATAAGGTAAAATATTAGTTATGTAGTTTTTGTATGTAAAACTTGTTTTGTATTTGAATTTTTATGTGTTTTTTACATCCAAGATGTCTAGATTATTGGATCCTTTATAATTAAAATATAACTTCACTTTCAAACCCAACATCAATCAATACGGTAAAGATTGTGTGAGACTAATCAATAAACCATATTTTAAAATGCCAAATTCTTTATATAAAATTAAAAACTTTATGTTTAATTTTTCAAATTATAGTGACACTTCTATAACATTAGGGGCAAAAGTGTAAAATTTAGAACTTGATTTCCAAATCAACGGATTAATATACAAATGTACGTACGCCATGAAAACCTCCAACTTCCTTCCTAGTTTCACTCCCATTCTTCCTTTCTCCCCCTTCCTCCATTGTTAAAGCAGCTCGCTCAAGCACTCATTCAATGCACTTCACATTCTCATTCTCATTCTCATTCCAATCTCTCATGCGACACACACTGATCACACACACAGTTGCTCACGACAATCAACAACAATGGCGGGAAGCGGAAGCATCAGCTGGGAAGATCTCAAGAAGGAGAACATCGATCTTGTATGATTTCTCCTTTTCCCTACGATTGATTTAAACAATTTCACGATCCGATTACAAATTTTACGTTATGAATTTTGAATCAATTCGATTTATTGAGAATTGTGGTTTTATTTAACGAGGATCGATTCATGATTCGATTACGCATTTACACTACGATCCTATGTAGTTTTGTCAAATGTGAATCGATTCATGATTCAGTTACATATTTACACTACGATTTTGAATCAACGATTTCAGATAATTGTGATTTTATACGATCGATTTCATGATTCCGTTACAGTATTACACTACGATTTTGAATAAACGATTTCAGATCATTTCAAAATTTTAGTATAATCAGTTTAGGTTTTTGCATGAGGATCGATTCATGATTCCGTTCGATTTATTGAAAAATTTGTTAGCTAGGGTTTCGCATGAGGATCGATTTATGATTCTGTGATCTTAATATTTGTGCAGGAGACTGTGCCAGTTGATGAGGTGTTTCAAACATTGAAATGTACGAAAGCTGGATTGAGTAGTGATGAAGGAAACAAGAGGCTGAATATATTTGGCCCAAACAAGCTTGAAGAGAAACATGTAATTTTTTCAATAACTTCAAATTTTATTATTTGTTTCAAAATTTAAAATATTAAATTATAATTACTAATGAAATAATATTATTGATGATATTGTAACAGGAAAGCAAGCTTCTCAAGTTCTTAGGGTTCATGTGGAATCCCTTATCATGGGTCATGGAGGCTGCTGCAATCATGGCTATTGTATTGGCCAACGGAGGGGTATATCTCTTCTTTAAAATAAATAAAAATTATAAAATTGCATTTTGCTGAAAAATATTTGAAATAATATAATGTTTCTATGTATATATACTAATTAAAACCTTGATTAATTTCAGGGAAAGCCACCAGATTGGCAAGATTTCGTTGGAATCACCACACTCCTAATTATCAACTCCACCATTAGTTTCATCGAAGAAAACAACGCAGGAAATGCTGCTCAAGCTTTAATGGCAGGTCTTGCACCAAAAACAAAAGTCATAAGAGATGGAAGATGGGATGAACAGGATGCAGCAATTCTGGTACCTGGTGACGTCATCAGTGTCAAATTAGGAGATATTATCCCTGCTGATGCTCGTCTTCTAGAAGGTGATCCTTTAAAGATTGACCAATCGGCGTTGACCGGTGAATCATTGCCGGTTACCAAGTATCCCGGTAACAGTGTTTACTCCGGCTCCACGTGTAAACAAGGAGAAATTGAAGCGGTTGTTATTGCTACTGGGGTCCACACCTTTTTTGGGAAAGCTGCTCATTTGGTTGATAGCACCAACCAAGTTGGTCATTTCCAAAAGGTATTTGATTATTGATTATTAATAATTAATTATTAAAATTTATCTTTTTAATTAACAATTACACAATTACTTAAAAAGTAAAGCAATAGTATTTTTAAATTTTTGTATGTTGGGAATGAAAAACACTTCTATTCGAAATTGAGATAGTATTACACAGGAAAACACTTAAACACTCAACGACTACGAAAGAAAAACAAACCCACTAGCTAAAACTCACTCTAAGTTTTACTCTCTAAACACTCTCTGTTTTGTGGTGCCTTACAAATGAGATTACATCCCTTATTTATAGTAAAAACTAGCCACTAAATCTACAGCAACCATTTAATGATTTCATAGTGTGAACCTTTGAACTTGCCATCTTTGAATCAAGCTTTTCTAGAAAGTAGGCTATCCAAGTTGGACTTGATAACTCACATTCTCCCCCCTTAAGTCGAACTTGGATCGAGATTCGTCACACCAATCATATTTCGCATTTCACCATGCTTCACGCGTGCTAACGCCTTTGTGAGGATATCTGCTCGTTGATCCTTTTTATTGACATATTCCACTATAATCCGTTCACGTTCAACGCATTCTCGTATGAAGTGAAAATGGATGTCAATGTGTTTGCTTCGTCCATGAAACACTGGATTTTTCATCAAGGCGATTGCTGACTTGTTATCGACATACAGGGTGATAGGCATGATATGATGTCCCGTGAGCTCCTTCACGAGATTTGCAAGCCAAATGGCTTGACATGCTGCTGACGTTGCTGCCATGAACTCAGCTTCACATGAAGACAAAGCAACAGTCTTCTGCTTTTGAGATTGTCAGGTGATTGTGTTCCTTCCAAGATAGAAGATCATCCCACTCGTGCTCTTCCTATCAACAATATCACCTCCCAGATCACTATCAGTAAAACCAACCAAGTCTTCAATATCACGACCTTTTCCATAATTGAGTCCATAGTCTATGGTTCCCTTCACATACCGCAAGATGTGTTTAACAACTTGGAAATGCATTGTGGTTGGTTTCTCCATGAAACGGCTTGCAATTCCAACCGAAAATGATAAGTCCGGTCGAGTGTGAGTTAAGTACCTTAAACATCCCACCACGCGCCTATATTCGGTTGGGTCAACTTTTTCACCATCGTCATCCTTATGGACCTTCAACTTAGGCTCCATTGGTGTTTTTGTCGGGTTGCAGTCTAGCATCCCGAATTGCTCTAGAATCTTCTTTGCATAAGCCGTTTGTCGCAAAGATATTCCCGTCTTCGTCTGCGACACTTCGATCCCAAGGTAGTAAGAAAGCAATCCCAAGTCGCTCATTTCAAATTCTTTCTTCATCTGTTCCTTGAATTCGACAACGTCTTCGGTGTTAGACCCAGTAATGATCAAGTCATCAACATAGACACCAACAATAAGAATCTTGCCCTTTAGATTCCTTGTATAAACCGCCGGATCTTGTAAACTTTTCTGAAAACCAAGTCCTTTCAAGCTTTTGTCTAAACGAATATTCCAAGCTCGAGGAGCCTGCCGTAGGCCATAAAGAGCTTTGGAGAGCTTGAACACCTTGTGACTTTGTGCTTGATCAACATACCCTTCTGGTTGCGTTACATAGACCTCCTCCTTGAGATCTCCATTGAGAAACGCCGACTTGACATCAAGGTGGTGGACAACCCACCCGTGTTGAGCTGCTAAGGCAAGAATGAGCCTTACAATATCAAGTCGTGCTACCGGAGCAAAGACTTCATCAAAGTCGACTCCTTACTTCTGAACAAAGCCTTTCGCTACTAGTCGAGCTTTATGTTTCACCACTTTTCCCGAGCTGTCTTTCTTCACTTTATAGACCCATTTCAAACCTATCGCTTTATGACCCGGTGGCAAGTCGGTAAGTTGCCATGTCTTGTTCTTCTAGATTGCATCCAACTCTGTTTGCATAGCCTCCTGCCATGCTTTAGAAGCCACTGCTTCTTTAAAATTCAGAGGTTGATCCGCTGCAATCATCATCAATTCTTCAATTTGAACGGGCATAACTTCGGTATCATCATAGAGGTTTGATAGAGATCGATATCCCCTGGGTCCGGTTTGGTTTGGTGAAATCTCTGACTCAACTGAAAGTGGATTTTCAGGGCTGTTTTGGACATAAGGGTTTGTTGTGTTTTGATAACCTGAAGATAGAGGTGTTTGGGGGATGTTTTCGGGTGATGATTGACTTGTTTCGGGGCTGTCTAGGTTTGGGAAGACATGTGTTGTAGGAGAGACGTTTTGGTCTGAGATAATTGTGTTTGTATCAGTCCATTTCCATGCTTTCTCCTCCTCAAACACAATGTCGCGACTAACCCGCAACTTCTGGTCTTGCGGATCAAATAATCGACAGCCTTTTGTTCCATCTTCTTCACCAATATACACCATCTTCTTGCTTCTATCTTCAAGCTTCTTCAGGTTACCACCTACAAGTTTAGCAAAAACAACACAGCCGAAAACTTTTAGATGCCCAAGGTTTGGCTATTTCCCAAACCATGCTTCATACGGGGTGATTTCAGGAAGTGCCTTCGTTGGTAAACGATTGAGAAGATAGACCGCATGTCTAACCGCTTCTCCCTAAAATTCTTTTGGAACATTTCTTACTTTGAGAAGACTCCTTGTCATCTCCATTACGGTTCGGTTGCGCCTCTCTACAACTCCATTTTGTTGAGGCGAATGTGGCGTCGTGAGGTGTCTTTTGATGCCATTTTCTTCACAAAATAAAGTGAATTCCTTTGAAGTGAACTCTCCCCCTCGATCTGTGCGTCGTGTCTTTATTTTATAACCTGAACTTTTCTCCACCATCAACTTGTACCTTTTGAAAGCACTCAAGGCTTCAGACTTCACCGGTAGCATGTAAACCCACATCCACCGACTAAAATCATCTACTAAAAGGAGAAAATACTTACTCCCTCCAATAGACGTAGGTGTAATCGGACCGCATAAGTCCGCATGGACAAGTTGGAGAGGCTTTTGAGCTCGAAAACTTGCTTGATCAGGGAAAGGAATTCTGGCTTGTTTGGCAAGTACACACCCTTCACACACTTGATTTGGGTGTTCAATCTTCGGGACTCCGGTTGCCATATTTTTCTCTGTCAACTTCTTTAAAGCGGAGAAGTTAACGTGACCGAGTCTAGAATGCCATACCCAAGCTGGTTCGTCTTTTGCTGCTAAAAGACATGTCGGTCTTCCAATATTCAAAAGAGTTTTATACAACCGGTTTGGGGTTCTTTTAACCCTCAAAAGTAGAGTGTTGTTTTGATCAAACACTCTTAACAAATCCCCATTTAATTCAGCCCGATAACCTTCCTCAGTCAATTGACCAAGACTGATAATATTACTTTTAAGTTTCAGGATGAAATATACCTCATCAAGGATTCGTTGATCGCCATTTTTACAGTCGAGTAAAATCGACCCTTTTCCAAAAATACCAACGGTCGAATGATCTCCAAATTTTACATGGCCTGAGATGGTTTCGTCTAGCTTGTAGAACTTCGAACGATCTCCGGTCATGTGGTTGCTTGCACCATTATCAAGGTACCAAACTCCGGTATCTACTCAATTTTCTCCTGATGCAAGAAGGCTAACACAAATCTTCTCCTGCAGCGATACCTTGCCAGGTGTGTCTTCTTGTGTTATAGCCATCATTAAAACGGGATCTCCGTTATCGGTTCGAGTGAGGTTCACCTCCTCACCTCGATTCTTGTTCGGGCACTCCGATGCATAATGACCAAAATTTTCACAATTGAAACATTTAATCTTACCTCTATCCTTTCGGGCAGGATTAAGGTCATTCCGGCTTGTATTGGTGTCACGACCACCTCCTTGGCCGCGTCCACGTCCTCGCCCTCTTCCTCGGCCTCGACCTCCATATCCACCTCTTCCTCTTGAGGTGTTCGACAAGTTTCTCTCGTTTTTCTTGGATCGAGATGCCCACTCGGTGTGTGTGAGCAATAGAGAAGGTCATACTTCTTGATCTCCGTAACCTCGGAGTCTCTCTTCATGGGTTTTGAGTCGACCCACGACTTCTTCCACCGTCATGTTCTTTAGGTCACCAAATTGTTCGATAGACGTAACAATTTGCATGAACCGCGCCGGGACGGTTCGAAGAAACTTCTTTACCACCGTGATCTCATCGATCTTTTCACCTAGAGATCGAATACCAGTTACAATAGTATTCAATCTCATGGCAAAATCATCCACCGCTTCATTATCCTTCATCCGGATTACCTCGAAGTCACTTCTCAAGGTTTGTACTTTGGCTTCTTTTACCCGATCGGCTCCTATGTGCATCGTCTTAAGCGTTTCCCATGCTTCTTTAGCCGTGTCCTTCTCGGCCAACATTAAGTGCACGTCCTCTGGAATTGCTTGATAGATAGCTGCAAGGGCCATCCGATCTTTCCTTTCTTCCACTCCCGTATTTTGAACTGCATCCCAGACTCCTTGTGCTTGCAAGTTCACCTGCATCTTTATAGCCCATACCGAGTAGTTCATCTTTGTAAGCATTGGGTAGTAAAAAGTAACACTACTATCTTTCCCGCTTCTTTGAACAACTTCATCTGCAACTTGAAGGGTGCTCGATGTGGTCATTTTTGGTATATACTTGGGCATACACTAACTTGTAACCCTTTTTAAAGATATCGGGATCAAATTGAAATACTTTGGAAGAATAAACACCAAAAATTACAATTTTTTCTGAAAAATAAGGGTTAAATTGCATTTTTTCTGAAATTTGGGGGCTAAAATTATAATTTTTGGAACTTTAAGGGGCAAAAATGTAATTTTCGCAACTTCAGGGGGCAAAATTGTAATTTTCGCAACTTCAGGAGTAAAAATAGAATTTTTCAGAATTTTTGGGGCAAAAGTGTAATTTTTGGAAGTTCAGGGGCTAAATTGCAAATTTCAGAACTTCAGGGACTAAAATTGCAATTTTCCTGAAAATCTGGTCAAAGATGATGTCACAGCTGATGTCAGCGATGACGTCAGCCTTCTTCTCCGGCAGAACTGGTTTTTCCGGCAAGAATTCCGGCGAGTTTGACCGAAGAGAGAGAAAACTTTGACCGACGTTTTCGAAGCCTTCCGGTGGTCGAAAAATTCCAAAAAATATATTTTCGGAATCCTTGAAACGAGACCTTTCCAACGGTGTGCTCAGAATGCAAATATGAGACCAAAAAATTTTGACAAAAAAAAACAGTGGGTGTTTTTAGTGGCTGCCCGCCCGGGAGCTTAAACCAAGCTCTGATACCAATTGTTGGGAATGAAAAACACTTCTATTCGAAATTGAGATAATATTACACAGGAAAACACTTAAACACTCAATCATTACGAAAGAAAAACAAACCCACTAGCTAAAACTCACTCTAAGTTTTACTCTCTAAACACTCTCTGTTTTGTGGTGCCTTACAAATGAGATTACATCCCTTATTTATAGTAAAAACTAGCCACTAAATCTACAGCAACCATTTAATGATTTCATAGTGTGAACCTTTGAACTTGCCATCTTTGAATCAAGCTTTTCTAGAAAGTAGGCTATCCAAGTTGGACTTGATAACTCACATTGTAAATACAAACTTTGACAGTGTAATTTTATAAATCAACAAAAAAGATTTTCCATTTTTAAAATACAATAAATTAGTTTTATAAAGATTAGTTCAATCTCAAAGGACAAATCTTCACCATTTAATGATCAAGAATTCAAGATTAATCACTTAATTTCATAAATGGGTATTTTGGTCATTTGACACTCACATAATATTTTTAACATTTTCTTAAAGTTTCTAACTAATCATATGGATATCATTGACCAGGTGTTGACTGCCATTGGTAACTTCTGCATTTGTTCAATTGCAATCGGTGTAGTAATCGAAATAGTCGTTATGTACCCAATTCAAAAACGAACTTACAGAAACGGAATCGACAATTTACTGGTCCTTCTCATTGGTGGAATCCCAATTGCAATGCCAACTGTTTTGTCGGTTACAATGGCAATCGGGTCCCACAAGCTGTCAGAACAAGGTGCTATTACCAAAAGAATGACGGCTATTGAAGAAATGGCGGGAATGGATGTTTTGTGCAGTGATAAAACTGGAACTCTTACATTGAACAAACTTACAGTTGATAAAACTCTCATTGAGGTTGGTTTTTATAGTTGAACACAAAATAAATATATTTTTTTTCTAAATATATTTTTATTAAGTAACATATTTTTTTGTGTTTAGGTATTTATTAAAGATACTGATAAGGAGCAAGTGATTCTATTGGGAGCAAGAGCTTCAAGAGTAGAGAATCAAGATGCAATTGATGCTTGCATTGTAGGAATGCTTTCAGACCCTAAGGAGGTAATAATAATATTAATAGTTATAATAATATTAATAATAATAATTCAATAAAATACTAATAAGAATAATAATATCTTTTGTTTTCTTAGGCACGAGCAGGGATCACTGAGGTACACTTTCTGCCATTTAACCCAGTGGAAAAACGAACAGCAATAACATATATTGATCAAAGTGGAAACTGGCATAGAGTGAGCAAAGGTGCACCTGAGCAGGTACATATTATTATCATTAAATATTATATCAATACAATAATATAACTTTTTAATTTAAAACAATTTACTGCACTAAAAAATACAATTTGTGCGATTTTCAACCAATTTGACTCGTTTTTTTCTAGCTATCTTTTAAATAACTGAAATTAAACCGATTCATAAGTAAATGACTTGAATTTGTGACATCCGGATAAACATAATATACTCTTTTCGTTATTATATATTTATTAATATTATTATAATATAATAATTTAAAATCTCTCAGATTGTGGACATATGCAACTTAAAGCACGAGGAAAAGAACAAAGTGTTTTCCATCATTGATAAATTCGCTGAACGTGGTCTTCGTTCTCTAGCCGTTTCCCAACAAGTAAGTTCATAACTTTCTATATTTTTGAAAAAAAAAGTGTCACTAAAGATCGAAAATTGTCACTTAAAAGCATGAGCAACTGACACAAAAAGAATGTGGGAATAGATTTTCTACCTTTTTCTCATACACATTTCTTTTTTAAAATAATATCACTAAAATTCACCTATAGCGACAATTTCCATTATGTCACTAATGCTACACTTTCATTATATACAGACCGTACCCGAGAAAACAAAGGAAAGCCCAGGAAGCCCGTGGGTATTTGTCGGGTTATTACCACTATTCGACCCGCCACGACACGACAGTGCCGAAACCATCCGACGGGCCCTACAACTTGGAGTCAATGTCAAAATGATCACTGGTGATCAGCTAGCTATCGGGAAAGAAACGGGCCGAAGACTCGGTATGGGTACAAACATGTACCCGTCTTCCTCACTTTTGGGCAACCACAAAGATTCATCCATTGCCGATATCCCGATTGAAGAACTCATCGAGAAGGCCGACGGGTTTGCAGGAGTTTTCCCCGGTAAGTTGACCCGGTCAAACGGGTCAAATCGACCCGCCCGATTATAATTAATTTCAACCTAGTATAACCTTGTAAGTTGTATCTTGTACATAATGCAGAGCATAAATATGAGATTGTGAAGAAACTACAAGAGAGAAACCATATCTGTGGAATGACTGGAGACGGTGTGAACGACGCACCCGCTTTGAAACGGGCCGATATCGGTATAGCCGTAGCCGATGCAACCGATGCAGCCCGTGGTGCATCCGACATCGTGTTGACCGAACCCGGGCTCAGTGTGATCGTGAGTGCGGTCCTAACCAGTCGGGCCATCTTTCAAAGGATGAAAAACTACACCATTTATGCGGTGTCGATCACGATCCGTATTGTTGTCGGGTTCATGTTGATTGCGTTGATCTGGCAATTTGATTTCTCGCCTTTTATGGTTTTGATTATCGCGATTCTTAACGATGGCACGATTATGACGATTTCTAAGGATAAGGTTAAGCCGTCACCGTTGCCCGATTCTTGGAAGTTGAATGAAATCTTTGCCACTGGAGTTGTTCTTGGGACTTATATGGCAGTTATGACGGTTGTTTTCTTCTGGTTGATTAAGGAATCTGACTTCTTCACTGTAAGATATATTCCTGTTTGACCCGTTACCCATATCGACTATTTAACGATATTTATTATAAATTATTATTTTTTTCAGGAGAGATTTGGTGTACATTCGATCAGAAACAACGAATTCGAGCTTATGTCTGCTCTTTATCTTCAAGTCAGCATCATCAGTCAAGCCCTAATTTTTGTCACAAGATCAAGAAGCTGGTCTTTCGTTGAACGCCCCGGTCTCCTACTCCTCACTGCCTTCTTCATCGCCCAATTGGTAAGTTCATTCTTATTTTTGCAAACGGGCCGGGTCGGGTCGGTTTGGCCCGAAACCCTTTTTTTGAAAAATTTTAATATTTTTATTTATTTATGAAGATTGCCACATGTATCGCGGTCTATGCTGACTGGGATTTCGCGAGAGTCAAAGGAATCGGTTGGGGTTGGGGCGGTGTAATTTGGCTTTACAGCATTCTCATCTACTTCCCGTTGGATATCTTCAAATTCATCATTCGGTTCACCTTAAGCGGGAAAGCATGGGATAATATGCTCCAAAAGAGGGTAAAGCCCGTTTCCGTTATATAATATTTTTATTATATTAATATTTAAATTTATTAAATTAATTAAAATGTTTTTTTTTGGAAATGTAGACCGCTTTCACCAACAAAAAGGACTTCGGGCGTGGCGAGAGGGAAGCCCAATGGGTCTCGGATCAACGCACAATGCACGGGCTTTCACAACCAAACGCAAACGACATTTTGAAAGATAAGAATGATTATCGCGAATTGTCGGAACTTGCGGATCAAGCAAAGAGGCGTGCTGAGGTGGCAAGGTAAGTATTCACTATTCAGTTCTTCAACGGGCCAACCCGACCCGACCCGAGTACTAATTTTTTCATATTTATGTTATATAGGTTGAGGGAGCTTCACACTCTAAAAGGACACGTTGAATCGGTTGTAAAGCTAAAGGGTTTGGATATTGAGACCATTCAACAGCACTACACGGTTTAAGTCTATCTGTCTGTCAATCGAGAAGACAATTTTTTTGGAGAGATTACAAATAAAAAGTTTAGGAAAACATGATTTTGAGGATGTTTGAAGATCATCATCATAACCGAGAGATGCGGGAATAAGCAAGCCGGTAGTCGAGATCGGGCTATACCCGATTCGCGAATTAGGCAAAAGGAAAAAAAAAATGTTTCGTTGTTTACTCGATTATTATCATATTCTTTATTCAATTTTGACATTGTATTTGAATTATTCGGTTATTTAATCTTGATTTTATTCATTGAGTACTGTTCTATCGATATAAACTTACAATCGTAAAACTATCTATAAAATAAAGCACAAGATTGGAGTGACTATTATTTATATCAATTTCAAGTGAATTTTTTTAATGAATTTATGTGACCAACAACCAAGTGCAGAGTCACAATATATTTATGTTTTTTTTTTTCATTAAATGTTTAATCTAATGTACATGGTGTGATTTGTACCTTTTAGTTTGGTGCCTAAATCACATAAATGACATAAATATTGAGTAAAAGTATTAAATATTTTAATATCTCAGTAAAAGTATTAATAATTATAGCCTATAGTCTATCCTCGATAATTATAGTTGTTTTCTTAGTTCTCGGTTCGGCACCGAACAATTCAGTTATTGGACCATGCATGCACAAACGTAGATGTAAGTGTGTTTTGGAAAAAGTTTTTTAGACAACTTAATGACTTATACTTATTTACAGAAATAACGTATTAGTTTATACAACATGAGGTTGTTTTTTCCACATTAAAAATCACTTGATTCTTTGTATCTTTAACTTCTTTTGGCTTATATAATATATATATATTTTATTCTATGGAAGTATTTTAAAACACAATTCAAATTAGTGATCAGTTTTTTTAGCATCCTTAAAAAAGTGATCATTTCATTATTTATTTATTTTCTGAAATATATTAAAAATAACGTTGACTTGTATTAAATAATACCCTATTTAATATCCTCAACTGTACACACACACAACCATCTTTATGCAACGCAGATTCCAACGAGTCACCCCTCATTCTGGCCAATACAAGTATGCAACAATATTAATCAATATTTTTTAATTTTCTTTTAAAAGTTATATACTTGGAAAAAGAAACTTAAAGTCAACCCGGTGGGTCTCTAAGTGAGCTTAGCTTCTTTAAGTGAAACAATTAAGTTTAAGTTTGTATAGCAATGCCGCCGTGCACAGTAACCGATCGGTTTGGAACCGCTTTGGGGTTTTGAAGGTAAAACCCGGTTTTGGTCGGTTAACCGGTTTGACACCGAACCGAACCGGTTACAATACCCATTACACCGGTTAGAGTTTTCAAGTCGAGAAACCGGGTCAAAACCGGTTTTGACCGGCGTTGACCAAAACCGGTTTTGGTCAAACCCGAAACCGGTTTGGTCAACAACCGGTTTGTGTGCATCTCTAAATGCCGATAAATAACCATTAGAAAAACAATTAGTTTTTTTTCTGAACGGATCCGAAGAAGGGGATCTAGAAGGGATTGTCATCACCCCCAATTTCAGTTTGTGAGGTTCCATCTTAAAACCAATTGGAACCCCATCAACTAAAAACTTTATAACATATGTGCTAGCCCAAAAAACAACTAGTTATAGCAACATATTAAAATGAATTCGTTTAGTAATTCAGGTTGTATTTTTCGAAAGCCATAAGTCCATAACACAATACTCAAACTAGATCTGTTTTTTGTTTTTTAATTATTTTTTTTAAATGAACTTTTACTGTAAAATTTTGCTTTCTAAAAACTACTAAACACAAAAAAGAGACCGACATTTTTATTTAAACATTCTTTTATCTATTTTGAATTCATGTTATAGAATTTACTTGCTAAACAATTGTTACATAGGTAAACGTTTTGGTTTAATCTAAGCTGAACATACTTTTTTAGTTGAATGAGCGTTAAAATATATACTTTTTAATTTAAAAACAAATTGAATACATTTTTTTTACCCTTTCTAATAACTACACTTCTAAATATATAGAAGTTGATTTCAAAAAAAAGGAGTTTCATTTTCGTATAAAGAATGTACGAAGTATGTATTTTTTTTATTTTTTTTTATGAACGGACAATTTTTTTTTTAACGACGAGTTAGAAAGTTAGTAGTTCGAGCTTAGACAGTGACATCCACAAGGGGCAGTATGTCTTCCCTCGAACCCTCCACCTATGGGGAATAAACCCCACGTCCACGACGGGACTTGAACCCAAGACCAATAGGTCATGGGCAACACCTTATCTCTTTCTCCAATACCACTAGTCTAGAAGCCTTGGGTGAACGGACAGTTAGTGGTTCGAGCTTAGACAGTAACATCCACAAGGGGCAGTATGCCTTCCCTCGAATATTCCACCTATGGGGAATAAACCCCACCATTTGTCCATGACGGGACTTGAACCCATGATCTTTGTCATGGGAAACACCTTATTTTTTCCACCAATACCACTAGGTTACAAGCCTTGGGTAAAAAATTAAAAATGTATTATTAATATCCATCTATAATACACGTAAAATTATGATAATTTCCCCAAATTTATTAAACAATCAAAATTGACTAAAGAATAAATGGGCTGTTTTAATTTTTTCTGAACTTATTAAAAACCCTTATAAAAGTCAAAGGGTTGCCATGCAAATTTGCATGGAATCGATGTCAGTAGAGCAAACTAGCAAATAAAAGCAGCTGATCAGACGTTACGCTATAAATACCCTTCTTCTACTTCACTACCTCCATAGTCAAATAGTCAACAATGACCATATTACAAACCTTCATCACTTTGCTTCCATTCCTACTACTATCCTCCACCACCACCTCCGGCAGCCGTCCAATCACCACCACAATCCGCCGAGGCGTAATTGAAAAATGCGACCAACGATTAAAAATCTGTGTTGACGAATGGCCGTTCACAACCAGACCTTTTCTCCGCCGCCAACAACCGCCACTCCTCCGCCGTCTGCCGCCGGCGCCAGTTGTAGTAATGCCGCCACCCGTGGTTACAAACCCTTCTTTCTCACCACTAGTTGCATCACCACCACCACTAGGAACCACCATTCCTCCGGTGGTCGTCCCTGAACTACCGCCACCGGCCGATAACGACGATACAAATTCATCTCCACCGTTTCTTGGATTATCGTTTTCGCCGCCAGTTGCCGGTAACCTGCCGCCGGTGACTTTACCGCCAATTGCTGAAAGAAATCAGCCGGACTTTTTTATGTCACCACCACCACTTGTGCCTGTAGATTCTGATTCTCCGGTGCCGGAAGATGCCGGAGAGATTCCACAGCAGGAGCCACAAGAAGTCATAATGCCGCCGCCACTGCCGCCGGTGGTGGAATCTCCACCGGCTAACTAGATAAACGGAAGAGTTGCTAATTAATCTATTTAACTAGATAATCTATATATGTATGATGGTAGTATATGGTTAATGGTATGAATTAATGCATGTGTCGAGATTAGTAAGATTTAAAAAAATATGTACCTTTTTCACTAGTGTAATTGTCTAAGTTTATTATGTGAACATGATAAATTTCAAATTATGAATAAGTAGATTTATGTTGTCTTATTTTCATATATATTTATCCTTTTGTAATACTTATACAAATTTATGTAGAATTAGGTCATTAAAAGAGTATCCTAATCCTGTTCAAGGTAATATTGACATATTGTACACAGTAAATTAAAATCACTACAATTCCAAATAACAATAATGATAAATATATAAATAAATAACTTTTCTACCAGTATTTTCAAGGGTGTCTTTGAGTAGGTGCAACAGGTGCAGCTGCACATGGTCCACGTTTCAGAGGGGACCCAATTTTTTATATACATTTTATATGTATAATCTTAAATTTTAATTCAACTTAATAAGTTAACGGAAATAAGTTAAAAAGTCCAATTTTTTCTAATATATCTTGTATTTAGGGGCCCATTTTCTTATATTCGCACTGGGCCTTCGGAATCTCGGAGACGCCCCTGAGTATTTCCTTTGGTGGTAATAAAGTAAATGCTGGAAATGCTCCAATTTGGCCAAGTACACCCGGTCTTTGAGCTGCAAGAAAATAAAAATGAGTAGAAATGCGATTAAAAATTAGTGGATTAGTAATGTAAGTGATCTATTGTTATAAGCAAAGTAAAGAGGCCCAATTTAGATAGCAATTTTAACCTGTTCATGAATAAACATGTAAATTTGGGTTGTAAAGTAATAACATGATTCAAATGGATAAACATAAAATACTAGGGGCATGTTTGGGAAAGCTTATTAACGTGGCTTACGAGCTTATTAGTTTATTAAGCTCAAATTTACATGTTTATTTGAGCTTAATAACTTAATAAACTCATAAGCCTCATTAATAAGTTTTCCCAAACATGCCTAGATACAATTTATTCAGTTTGAGCCCCAAATCCCCATCGAATCAGGATTTTTCGTTCAAATTCAAACTCTGCAGTCTAGGTTTCAAATTCCGTGTAAGATCAGCAAAATTTGACCTCTTATCTAAAGCTAGCTAGTTCCTTAAGCTCAATCGAATTGATTATAGATATGGCGGCATTGTTTTGGAAGTATCTTCGGAGTTAGATCCTGAATTACCTTGAGGACGATGATGGTTGTGGAATCCGACGACATTTTTAGCGATTTCTTCGAGAGAATCGACCTTTCGAGCCGGAGCATCGTTGGAACTACGATTAGATTTGAACAGTTTCGAGTCGATAATGATGAATTTTCATAACCGAAATCAAACCCGAAACCGAACCGATTACATGTTTTCGGTTTTGGTCGGTTCGTTTTTGGTTTAGTTTTTTAAGCCCAAATGCTCACCCCTATACAAGGACGGAACCGAACAAGATCGAAACCGAAAATCACATGAAATTACAAAACCGGAAACCAAACCGATTACATGATTTTGGTTTTAGTTCGTATATATAAGTTTCTATTCGTTTCACCATCTGTCTGTTTGGTTTGATTTTTTCGGCTCAAATATTTACCCCTACAAGAAGAAGTGGTTGCCTCTATACCAAACCAAACTACATTACTAAAGGTATCAACTCAACATTTGCTTTCTCTTATTAAATACGGGATAAATATTTGTAGTGGTGAACAAAATCATAACAAAATTTTAAACTTTTTATTATTAATACATGTATTTCAAATAATGCAAACTATACAACCAAATAAAACTCACAACCAAAAGTCGTCTACACGACTGAATCGAAAGAAACAATGAATTTGGTTGTGGTTGCCAAACGGTCGCGTAATAACGGGACGCGATTGTTGGATAGGGTTGCAGTCGCTGATTGTCGCCATTACATTTGGTATAGTGTCACAAATAATTTATTTTTTGTAGCTTTAAAATAAATATTAAAAAGATTAGTTTTAAATACAAAGATATTCCAAATTGTGGCGAACTCTTCCGGTTTCTGACAGTTTTTGATATGATCGACAATTTAAATTTTTATTAAATAGTTAAATGATAAAAACAACTATTTAAATGAAAATAACAACTATGGAGTGTTACATGCTGGATTTATTTTATGAAAAAACATTTTTACTTTTCTTAAATAAATAGCTATTTATGATTGTAATGTAGTTGGCCCATTTACAGCACTTCATCTTATAATGCCTATCATACCAAGTACCACTACTATCATAATTGATTTTGATTCATCTATTATCACCATAATTAAAATTCAATTATCCTAACAAAACCTCAAAAGTTATTCTGTATAGTACAGGTTTTTGTTGTATAAATCTTACTCGTGGGAGGTTGTTGAGTAGTTTTTGTTGCGTAAATATATGTATTTGTAGAGGTGTTTTAGCCGAGCTCGAGAAAAATTTGGGTCCTCTTGAGCCCAAAATGAGCCTACATATTTGGAGCTCGTCGAGCTATCAAGCCGAGCTCGAGTCTTTGTTTTAGAAGCTCGTTGAGTTATCAAACTCACGCCGAATCTCCCGTCCATCATCGCCGACGCGTCCCACCCCTTGAAAGTCGGGTCACTCAGACAAAAGATGAAGGACGTGGGTGTGATAGTTGGTTGCTTGTACATCATGCATGGTAGTTGGTATATATGTTAATGAAATCAACTTTAACATTCGGTCGTGGATTTGTTCAACACTATGTCAGTTTGGTCGAAATTTGTCACGTGTTTAGTTTAGAAAAAGAAAGTTAATGAGGTTATTGAGTTTGATCAATCATATTATGTAAACTACTATGGTTAATCTAAAGGGTTTTTAACATAATGATATGTTGTTGACCAACATCCTCATAGTCGGGGATATAAATCCAGTTAATAACTCGTCTTTAAAGAAGAGAGTGAATATAGGGTTGAGTGTGATCTATACCGAATCGAACCGAAAGCGATATGACCGAAACCGAAAAAAATGAGTTTTCAAAACCAAAAAACCGATTACATATTTTCGATTCTGGTTCGGTTCGGTTTTTTAGGCCAAATGTTCATCCTTGTCCGAAGATCGAACTGAATCGAACCGCAACCGATATAACCAAAAACAAAAATAATAAAATTTTAAAACCAAAGCAATAACATGTTATAAGATTCATTTTCAGTTTCAATCTTTTTACGATTCAATTTGATATTTCGGCCCAAATGTTTACCCTAGTGAATACATGCCAAAAGCCCATTCGCTCAACTGGATTTTTCATTTTTATTTTCAAGGGAGGTTAGTTCCACGCCTCAACTGGTCCCACCTTCTTCACACAACTTCCACCAATTCACTCATACACCAACAAATACCACCATATCTTACTACTATACTAGCAGGTACCCGCGCAATGCGGCGACGGGTACCCTGAGAATATATTGTGCGGCGACCAATTGGTGGTTGGTGTCGGTATTGCTTGTGGTGGTAATTTCAACTTGTTAAGGTTTAAAATATTAATAAAGATAACTATAGTCCAAGTAGGAAACATATATTCTAGTAACTCAGTTAGTTAGACAATTGTATTGATAATAAAAGAAGTCACAAATTCAAGTCTTATTTGATTCATATTTTTCATAGACTCAAGTCTGTACTCAAATAATAATTATGTTGGTTGAATATTATGTGTTCTTAATTTAGGAAGATACTTATCAGGTTTCATACCCTATTTTTGCTTAATTCTCAAATTTAGAATTTATTTCAACATAATTTGACTTTTTCTAGAAGTCAACTGCTATTCTTTTCTTCTCAATTCACCACTGAACAAAGCACTTTAATCCAACAAAACCAAATCATTCATACTCTTTGAATTTTTCAACAGATTAAAAAATTTATAAATCTTACTTATGTGCTTTTACCTATCAATTTCAAATGTTAAACATATGCAACATAGTTTGACTTGTACGAAATGTCCAATTAAAATCAATAATTTAATACAAAGTATTAAAGATTGCATTAGGCTTATGTCTACAAGTCAAAGCTTCCAGACATGTGTTAAAAGATGGCGTGAATTGGTAGGTGCAGTTTAAGTATGCAGGAAGTTAGGGGTGTGGGTTGTTTGTTAGTATGTATTGTTTGTTCTTATGGTTTGGTTGACTGATTGTATGATTCTTTGTTCTTATGGTTTGGGTGACCGATTGTATGATTCTTTGTTTATATATATTCTCCTCATAGGCTTGGTGTGGGTGAAGGCAATGCCAAGTTCTACCCCAAGTGTTCCATTTTTTCTAAAATATAAAAAATAAAAGTAAACATAAGTCAATAATTTGAATTGATTTAGGATTATTAAAACAATTGAAATTTATAGTAAGTCTATTATATCAAATAAACTCACGTAGGAAGTTGAAATCACTTAAATGAACCACAATTTGGCAAGTGTATAAAAAAGGGTTATTTACTTTGGGAGAGCAACCATTTTCCATGGTAACACATTAAGCAATCACATCTTAGGCAGCTGTGTTTATTTGGTTCAAGTAGAAGGGAAGTCTGGTCAGTTTTTAGGTAGAGCATCTTGAATACCATGTACCTGCATATATGCCTCGTAAAACCTTGCCAAAAAAGGGCATGGTGTCTACACAAATAAAAATAATTAAAAGTTTTTTATTTCATCTAATGAGAAATGTACAATTAGCATTAGATGTTTATAGTCAACTATGCTATTGAAAATTAAAACGGGTTATACATATTTTACGATATATCTAATATTATATCATGCCAAAGGCTATGATAAAACCATTGCCAAAAAATTTAATTGATAATCAATTATAATACAAAGATTAAAACATAATCAACCTGTTTAAAAAAAACGAATTAAGAGCTCTATGCCACTTTAAACCCGTTTTTCCCCTTCTATTTTTAACCAAGTTTTAATGTTTAATCATTTCACCCATTAGAGACTAACTATAATCCGGATCAACCCATTTGAATTCGAGGTGTCAGAAACAAATCAGCCTGCAAAAGTTGAAGAATTCCAAATAATAAGCAATTTAGAAGCATGTTATTCAGTTGAAAATGATGGACTAATATCTGAAGTTATTAGTTAATGTTTCACTATCAGTTAATCTATATTTTGAAGAGATTGTATGGTTGTAGAAACAATATTTGCAGCCTAGAAACTTAAAGGAGATGATCGTTTTTCATCAAATAGTGACATGAACATAAATACATTCGTAACAATGAAACTCAATAGAAATGAAAATCAAATGAAAATGATGTCAAATAAATACATTCGTAAAAATGAAACAGAACTATCAAATCATGATTCATCTTTAATCGTGATTCATTGTAACCAAACTCAATTAAAAGTGTTGTTATCAAATCACATCCAAATAAAAACTCAATAAATCATCTCATCTACTTGCCATAACCGGGCCGTTAGAATATTCTAACTTTCTGGGACTTGCATAGCCTTGGCCTGCAAATAACAAAAATCACATATTTATAATCTTCAACACAACAAGCGCACACATTTTGCGGCTTTGGAACAGAACAACTTCAAGATTATAATCTTCAACATAATCTAATCACTTCAAGTTCAACTAACTTCAAGATTAACATAATCTAACTTTGTTGGAAATTAAATGCCATTATCATTTAATCCTAGTATTGCAAATATTAATGTACATTTGAGTTTTTAGGTTGACTTTTGTATTCAGGTCAAAAATACCCAATTAGGGTTTATGGGTTGAATTGACAGTTAGATGGCGATTGAAAGTAGAGACTATCATGTATAAAATTGCAGGGAATATCGTCAATAACCTGCAATATATTGTTCTTCAGAAACTTTACTTTTGAAAGCATTAACAACTTCTCGAGCGTAAGTCAAACAAGTTTCATGTTGCCTTTGCTAAAAATCTTCTTCGATTGGTGTGAGAGATAACCAAAAAAACAATACCCTCAAATAAATAAAAAAAGGATTATATGATTGGCTTTTCATTACCTCATAGGGATCCCTAATAACAACAACCCGCCATTTAAGAACATCAAAGGGGCTTGGTTAAAGAAATCTTATAAGCCCAAATAAGTCGTTTAGTGTCTCTTGTATTGGTGTTACAGTAATACACTAACGATCCACATCATGTAACCGCACGCTGCACCAAAGTAACCCAGTAAATACGAACATCATTTAAGAACATCATGTAACCGCACGCTGTTGTACTGCTAGCCACCATTTGGGCCTCATCCAAACAGAGCCAAAGTCGGCACGCTGCACCAAAGTAACCCAGTAAATAAGAGATATTACCAGGCGAAAATGTTCAAAATCTGCTTCAAGTTGTTAAATAGAAGTTTATGACATTAGTCCTCACCTCATAGCTCCAATCAATTAATAGACAAAAAACACTAATTAACCAATTAAAGAAACACATACATTCTGGAACATTGCAAGCATCTCGAGTATTACAAACAGATCAAAAAAACAAATCGATAAAAAATAATTACAATAACATGGTAGTAATATCTTGGAACTTGCTCAATCAGAAAGTAGTCAAGGAAATTAGTCATGAAATCAGAAAAACATTCACATGAAATCATAGATCAGATATTAGTCAAGGAAATTACTAAAGAAATCCGATGAACATTCACATGACTGAAAAATATATTTACATTAAGAAATTATATTAGTCAAAACAGAAACAGAATTATCATGATTAAAATATATTTACATTAAGAAACTGATACTGAAATTACCTTGTGACGGTGATGATGGTGACAGGTGGACGCTGGTGGCCCGTGGACGCTTGTAGGTTTTGGAAGCCAACGTTGGTTGCCGGTGGAAGCCGCCGCTCGTGGCCGGTGGTGAGCAAAAGTTTTGAGAGAAACGAATGAGGGAAACTGAGAAGTGAATGAACTGTGAAAGAACTCAAAGACATACGGAGTAATAAATTTCGAGTTCCAAAGCAAAACCTGTTGTTTTCCACTTCCCGATTTGTGACGATTGATTATCCATGATTTGAATTTTGAAAATATCGTTTAGAGGAAATAAAATTAAAATTTATAAAACTATATTTCAGAGAATAATCGCCGTCAGGCTTGTAGTTCAGTTGGTTGACGCCCTCTTCTTAAAACCTCGAGGTCTTGGATTCGAGACTGGCTACAGGCACTTTTTTTAAAACGCAATAAATTCCATAATTAGCAAGTGTGTTGGCTGAATTTTCAGCCTTGCTAATTATGGAAGGGGTAAACTCTTTATAATATAGTATAGATAAAGCATTTAGACCTACCCCATTAGGCAAGTTTAAAGAGCTCCTTAAACTTGATTTTAAGGACCTTTCCACTTTTGTTAGTTAGTTTTCTAACTTAAAAAAAAAATAAATCGCGGCTAATAAGATTCGAACCCAAGACCTCTTCTAACTTATCACTATGTGTTAACCACTTGCTATACATTACACTTTGATAACACCACCCACACTTAATAACAAAAGTCTGTTACTCGAAAACCATTTTACCCAATAACATTAAATATACGACGCTGTAGATCATCAACTCTTACCAAAATCCACATTTCCGTTTAATTATTTATTTCTAGCAACAATTATTACTGTGTAAACGAATAACATTTGTTCGTCACGAAATATAGTTTCTGGGTACCCGCTGCCGCATTGCGCGAGTACCCTGCTAGTCATATCATATGTACTCACTCTCACACACACACACATGATTATTAAATACATATAAAGCCCACCCCCTAACCCCCATTATTATTTTCCCTACTTTCTCTCTGCCACCACCACCATTCTCATTCCGTCTCCAGCAAACCACAGACCATGACTGACGACGATATCTGGCTGAAATCCGCCTTAAATGACACCGATTTAGCAGCTCAAATCCTCATCGAGCTCCGTCAATCCACACCGTCGATTTCATCACACCTCAGACGTTGGACAATCCGTCAACGCCGGTCAAAACCTCAGGTGGTTGCGCCACTCCCACAGCCGCAACCACCAGCCACCGGTAACAAATCGCCGCCACCTACAGCTAGTCCTACCACTCCGTTGTCATGGAGCGGCGGTGCCACCTCCGTCAGCAGCGGCGGTGGCGGTATCGAGGAATCCAGCCGGTTAATTCACAATAGCTCGAGATCTAAGGTTTGTATACAGATGAACTCGTTAATCGCTAATTTCCCGTTCAGCTAGTTTTTTTTTTACGGTGGCGCGTGGTTCGCATTATTTACAATGATTATTATTAATTGACTATAATACCCCTTGTAGATTGCTTAATTTACGGGTCACTTGTTTAGGATTTTCTGTCACTCCCCTCACTTTACCAGTTTACCGGTTTTTCAGTTTTGTGAAATTACGATTTTACCCTCGTCCTCTGCACTAGATGCCTGGATGCATGCCACGGTTTTCCCCACTATTGACTGAATTATCTTAGTTTTGTTAAGAAAAGAAATTAAATATTCTTACTAAATATGCTCGCATCTATATTTGAAAATACCCATTGGTAATTAATTACTCAAAAATTAAATATTACGAGTATAAGAAGCGAGTGACTCCTTTTAGACGCATAGAGTCAGAAACCAAACGATTTTCCACGTTTTTTTAGCCATCTTACGACACTACCCCTCCCAACAAAAGGGTCGTTTAGTACATTCACAAACATTGGATAGTTCATAAACTCGTGTACAGGGATTTTAAGTGCTCTGTGCGAAAACATAAAAATGAGCCCCATTAATATAAGATTTTTATAAAATATTAGAGTTTTTAATTTTTTTTCTATTAAAATATTTAGTTGGATTAAATTTTAATATTATATATATAAGATATATATTATAATTAGGTCCCTATAAAATTAAAATATGAGTCCTATGGGGCTATACCTCTTCAGACACCCCTGCTCGTATACACCATCTGTCAAAGTCAAATCCCATCTAAGATTTGGTTGAAAAAGACGAATGACACTCCACCACAAACATGTAATACTCCCTCCGTCCCACAAAAAACTTCCCATTTCACCCTAATTTTTTGTCCCACAAAAAACTTCCCATTTCAATAAAATACTATTATTACTAAGGACCCCACCACTAACTATCCACTAACTATCTTTCTCTCTCCAAATCAATCTTATATTTTAATCAAAATTATTGTCAATGACCCCACCACTAACTATCACCTTAAAACTTGTGCCCATCTCAAATGGGAAGTTTTTTGTGGGACGGAGGGAGTAATATATATACCTAGGGGTATTTATGTCATTTCACTCATGGTTATATCATGCGAGTTCTATCAATGGCGTGTTTTCGTGGCAAGTTTCAGGGGATAGTGTGTGTTTGGTGTGAGTAGTTGTGCACTTTATTGGGTGTGTTTGTGGACGTATGGTGGCACTTTATTGGGTGTGTTTGTGGACGTATGGTGGATTAATCCAGTGTGTCGCGGTGTTGGGAATCTTGTGTAACTGTATCTGTTTGTCTATATTTATTAGTCGTATGGAATTACGGGTTAGTTAGAATATTAACAAGAAAATTCCATGTTGAGTTAATATTTAATTTAAAAAAGTAATGGTTGACAAATTCAAAAGTAAGTATTTACTTCCTTCGTATTAAAATAAGTTAATTACTTTCTTTTTTTGGGTGTATCAAAATAAGTAAATCACTTTAAAAATTTACCTTATATAGTAAGTTGTTATATTTAAAATTACTTTTTTACCCTTACTTTATACATTTTTAAACATCATTAAAGGTGTGGGGACTCATCTATTTTTGTCATCTTCTTATAAAAGCAACCAAATAGTAAAAAGTGTGGGTCCCCAACTCCCCATCCTTTCTAATTACCCAATTTAATTTCATTAATATCTTATTTCTTTATTTTGCCTAAAAAAACGTGAACTTTAAAATGATTCACTTATTTTGATACGGAAGAAGTATTTGTTAATTTATGACACTTTTACTATTTTAATGGTTTGGATTTATTTATTTATAAGGTGTCTTACACTAGCCTTCTCCTGTATTATATGGTATTTGTCCAAACTAAATAGTAAATAGTAGAATTGTTTTTAAATAAATGGGTAATGCATGAATAGGTTTGGGTACGATATAATAGCTAAATTGAACTGTTCAAAGTTGAATTGAGAAAATGATTTTTATTGGGTCAATGATCGAACCGATGACTTCTTAGACCATATATAACCTGACCCAGACCCGAATTTGCATGAAAAATAATACCAAGAACTGAACTGGTATTGCTCGGTTTGGTTCGGCGGTTCCAACCAATTCTCGATTCAGTTCGCATAGATCCATGCATGACAATATTTTTTTTTTATTTTTTAAATTGATGTTCATTACTCTTTATTTTCTAAAACTTAGATTAAAAAAGTGGTAATATTAGGGTCTTTGACTTTCATATCAAGTCAACATTGGTTTCTACGTGTACAAGACAAATGTATGCCTTTCAAATAAAGACAAGCATATGCATCTATTGAAGGGCAACCCTATCATCTATGTTTCGTGGATTTCCAAGATTAATACTTTTTTATTATATTTCATTGATTTAATTACATTGTGTTCAAAAAGATATTCTAGTCCTACGTTTGTTAAAAATTATTATGATTAAGAACTATAAGCATTAATGTTAATCCATAATGACCATATTTATATTTGTTATTTTTAGGTTATAGCGCCAAATGAAACAACTCCCACAAAGAGGCCAAGAAAGAAGAGGGTATATCTTCTTTGAAATGTGATTTTCAAGATTCCCGTGTGTTTCATGTTTAAATATTTCATATACTTCCTCCGATTTAAAATAAGTGATACACTTTGGATTTGACGGATTTTGAGGTAAAAGTTTATAATGATGGTTAAATTAGATTAATTGGATGGTTAGTGGGAAATTAGTCTCACACTTTTTAAATAAAGTGGAGTTAATGATGTTTAAAAGTAAAAGTAAGGGTAAAAGGGTCTTTTCACTTTATTAAAGTTGATAGTTAGTGGGTGTGAGTCCCACTATTTTTTGCCAAATAAAGTTTTTTTTCAAAGTGTATCACTTATTTTGATACACCCCAAAAAAGAAAGTGTATCACTTATTTTGAATCGGAGGAAGTATATTTCAAAATCGGGTTTTATGTAGTTTTCTCGGTTTTTTGTAGATATTGGCTGAACTTAAAGAGGACGAGATGATATTATTAAACGAAAGAAAGCAACTGAAACAAGTGCGTGATAATTAATTCTAGCCCACATATTTATAAATTGCTTTAAGAGTTAATATTTTTGTATTTTAAATTAAAATTCGTTGAACGTTGACTAAAATGCCTACAACTCTTAAAATATTTTACTAAAAAAAAGTTTAAGTCATTATTAGAATAAATAATTTTTGTTATTTGACATGTTAATTGTGATGCAGCAACTAGAAACCCTAGAAGCCAGATGCCAGAGACAGAAAAGGGAGAATGAAAGCCTAAAGAAGATAAAGGTAACTATCCATTTGATGCAAACCCACTTTAATCCGACCCGACTAACTCAACGAACCTTTTATAAACCCGGATAAGACAAAGAAACTATTGTTCTTAGCTAAATTTGGCCCAATAACAAACCGGAGTTAGTATATTTATTTACTTCAATATTATCTAACTCGGTTGGTATATCAAGCTCTGTCTAAACCATTTTACTGATTTGTTCTGAATAAAAAAAGCAACTAACTCAGTCAGAAGTTCTGATGCACTCAGCAGCTAACTCAATCAGCAACTATCAAACAGCCTAGGGTTGGTTGATAGTTGATGAGTGAGTTAATCCTGACTGAGTTATGTGTTAATTGAGTTAGTTGCTGACTAAGTCAGAACTTCTTACTGAGTTAGTTGTGTTTTTCATTTGAACCGGGTCAGCAAATTCGTTCAGACTGAGTCTGAACAGCGGACCGAGTTAGACGAAATTGAGGAAATCAAACATCCTGAATTGAACCAAGTCTGAACCTAAACTAAGTCAGAAGCAAATCAAACACGCTCAACTTATACTTTTTTGGAATTATAGTGATTATAGTGTTTTAATTAATTTATATATCTTATACTTCCTCCGTATCAAAATAAGTGACATAAATTGGATTACACGTTTTTTGAGGTAAAAGATTAAAGTAGATGTTAAAATATATTAAAGTACATAGTTAGTGGGTGATGTGTCCCACTTTTCTTGAATAAAGTGATATTAATGAGTTTTAAAAGTAAAAGTAAGGGTATAAGGGTAATTTCACTTTATTAAAGTGGATATTTAGTGGGTATGGGTCCCACTATTTTTGCCAAATAAAGAAAGTTTTCAAAGTGTGTCACTTATTTTGATACGGAGGAAGTATAAGGGTAAACTATATGCTACTATGATTACTCTTAATGATTATACATTGTATTTTGGTTTTCAGATCGATCTACGATCACAACAATTGTTATCGTCTTCTGAAATAAAGGATCATATGGAAGGAAATAACGATAACGAGTTTATGCTACCCGATCTAAATTTTCCGGCTAGTGAAGATTACTAAAGTAGGCATAGAATAACTGAAGAGTACATGTTCAATCAACGATAGAAAATAAGTTCAAGTGTAAGTAGAGAAAACGATTTTTTGTTGTTGGTGTCGTTCTTTTGATATTTGGTAACAGATAACAAATGATAATAGTGTAGAAATCTTTTTTTAACCTTTATATATTCGATCTTATATTCTTTTGTCACGAGTTTTTTACAACTAAGTTTGATATTACTTTTTTTTTCTTCTTGTTGGCACGTCGAGTATGTGGTTACATGTTTGCTTATAACATAACAATTAACATATATGAAAATATACCTTGTTTTCTTTTCATTTTTAAAAATTGAAGTAAATTACAAATTTGTTCTTATATTCTCAATTTTATGATTTTGTACGTATATTTTTTTTTCCGTCTTTTCTACCACTGTACTTTTTTTATTTTCTGTATTTTCATCCTTCCATCGAAATTCTCTCGTTAACTAACCCACATACAAAGAATGCGGAATAAAATAGTGTGGTGCATGTTACGAAATAGTGTTTGTGTAATATGGGTATTCATAGGATTTCAAAAAGTCTGGATATCTGAAATTTTAAATGGTGGACTTTTATTATTTGAATCTGCATATGAGACATATGGCTTGTTATAAAGCAAACTGTAACACCAATTTGATTAACTTATTATACGAAAGTCGGATATTTATATTTTATTGAATTTAGATTTTCTGGATTTATTGTCTTAAAACTAGAGTTGTATTTTAGGAAGTCCAAGGTTTTACATAGTCCCAAGAGACAAATCCTAGTAATTGGATCAAAATGGTCAAGATCAAATCCCTTAGTCACTGCCACCTATAGCCACCGCCGTCCGCCGCCGTTATAATTATACAAATGTATATTTTTATAATTGTTCAATATTTACTTTTATTCATTTGATATATTGGTTAAAAATTTAAATATTAAAAAAATTCTAGATATTTCTATGAATATAGGGGGAAAAATTTAAATCACCCTTTGAATCCGAAAATTCGGATAATTTTGGATCGAATTTCAAATTCGAATTAAGATTCGTTAAGTACCCTTAGTTTGAACCAAAAAATGAGAAAAACAAATACTGAAAAAATTATAGTACATGATTATTCATCTCGACAAAAAGTTATATACATAATGAAATGTGTTATGATGTTTTACATTGGAGTGTATCATGCAATAAAGAATTGGTATTGTTGAGAAGTCGATGTTTTACTCAAACGTTATTTTGTGGAAGAAGAGAACTATAGCAATTAGCATTTTATTAGACCTTTTGAATATGTGAGAGATATCAACACAATAAAAACTGAAAAACCAATTTTATTACCATATTATTGTAAAATTGATTGTACTAGCATATCAAAGCATAACTTATAATGTATGAAAAAGTTTTTAAGTATAAAATTCACCTCCTTGTTAATATAGCCAACAAGATCATATGAAGATGGAACATTTGTTCAGAAATCACATAGCGTACCGTTATGTAGTGATGTGTTAACAAGCAAAGCAAAAGCACCAGTGGTCTAGTGGTAGAATAGTACCCTGCCACGGTACAGACCCGGGTTCGATTCCCGGCTGGTGCATTTTTTTAATCTTTTTTTCAGAAACAAGTTTGTTTTCCCATTATAAAAAAACAAAATTCGTTCCAACGTATGAGCTAAAATTGTCTTGGGCTTGTTGCTTGTCAAAAGCCCAATTCCTATGGTTCTTATGATTATATTTTAAAACTAAGTTTTGCTATTATTGTTCTTGGATTATGGTTAAATAATTATATTGTTAATATATATAATTGATTAATCATAAATTTTAAGTGGTTTGTAATTTTTAGAAGGAGAATTCATTGTTTGTAGTTATTATACATTTATTTTTAGTACAATTTTTTTAAAGGTAATCTTCTTAATCTTAAACATTAACTTAATGATTATATTTAATAAAATCCATGTCATCATAAGTGATTTTGTTAATCATAGTTAGTGGCTTGATGCTGGAAGTCTTAGTTTTTTTTAAGAGCATTGTCTATGGAGGGTAACCGATGGCATCGGTTCTCATCCCACCATGGGAACACCTCTTCACTTTAAAGGCTTTGGTTGAAGATTTCGGCTGGGGAAGAGGTGATATCTTTTAAATTGTGAGGTCCAGTTTAATATAATTTGGTATTTTGTGTGTACGTTTTATAATTATAGGGGCCAAAATATTAAAGGGAATATATATTATTGACATTAATATATCAATTGAATGTAATGTAAGTATGAACTAACATAATTCTAATGTAACAAACACCGATGGAATCTGTTGCGTCGCCGTTGACACCGTTTGATACAATATAGGAAAATGCTAATGATAGCCCTTTGGGCTGTCATTAAGAAGACAAAATTCACAAAAGACAACGCTCCTAAATTTTAGGAATATTACTTTTTTAATAAATATACAAATTTTTTATGCATGTTAGTGACAGCCCTAAGATCTGTCATTAGCAAAACCCTACAATATAATAACTCATATTCAATTATCTTATTTTCCATTAACTAATACTCCCTCCGTCCCTAAATAAAGTTCCCATTTGCCCTTCAAGTTTTGTCCCTAAATAAAGTTCTCATTTCTCAAACATAAGGAGCCCACTTAATATAATAATATTATTACCAATACTTTCAGCACTAACTATCTCTTAAAACACTTTCTCTCTCCAATCAAACCTTATATTTTAATCAAAAGTAATACCAAATACACCACCACTAACTATCTCCTAAAATGTTGTGCCCAACATAAATGAGAACTTTATTTAGCGACGGATGGAGTATATTTCACCTCCAATTATTTGATTCACAATAAAGCGAGCAATCATGTACACGTCTTTAATCGCGATTCTCATTCGACACTACGCAAGACACGTGTCCCGAACCTTGACTCATGTGACACAACAAGCGCCAACTTTCGCGCCCAAGACCATTTCACGATCTCACCAATCCCACTCTCAACCAACGCACGTGCACCCAACGCGCCAATCCCTTACCCACGTTACCATGACGACGCCACAGGAGCGTGAAACAAAGTAATATCATTTCGATGTTTCGCACCGCCCATAGCTTAACCCACCCGGACCCAGTTAAAAGCCGTTTGTTTCCTTTAACCAAGGGCGCTATTTTACATAAATAGCCCTATAGATTAATTTATTGACACTTATGCCACCACCGTTTAAACTACTATAAAAGCGATACCAGCTGTTACATTAGGTTTGCCAAATTGAACACTAAAATTGCTCTGTTTTTTTCTTCTCACTGAAATCATCTCTGAATTCTGCAAATTTCCATGATGTCGTCGGAGAGAAACAGATCCGGTAAAGCATCGGCGATCCGGAATTCTTTTCAACGATCTATTTCGCCGTCCGGTAGGTTCTGTTCCTCCACAATCTCATCATCTTCCATTTCTAGCTTCTCATCTCCGGCCAGATCCACATCGCCGACGAGAGTTACAGTACGAGGTGGTTACATTCCATCATCGCCGTCGGTTAGGTTTTCAATCGATCACCGTCACACGTCTCCAAACCGCTCCGTTGCCACGTCTTCGACGTCGAGAAACATGAACCGGAGCTACGATCGGAACAGTAACAGTAACACTAAACCGTGGAGTCATGGATCGAAGAAAACGTGTTTGTGTTCCCCGACGTCACATCCTGGATCGTTCCGGTGTAGTTTGCATAAAAACTCGAGTTCGAGAAATAGTAACGGTGGCGATGATAATACGGTGTCGTACCGGTCACATAGATTATTTGCTCGGAGATCTGCGATGACGAATTCGCTTGTGAGAATCGGGACTGTTGAAGGTGATCTGGTGAAGAGAGCATTAGCGGCGCTGATTCGGCCGTCGTCGCACCAACAACGTCGCCGGAGTGATTTCCGGCCGAGACCTAGCCGGCTCTCCGTTATGTCCAAAGCTGATGATTGATTTCATCTCCTCGAGTTGTATAGTTAGAAATTAGAACCAATTTTGTTAATTGTGTTAATTTTTTTTCTATATTTTCATATAATAAATTTAGTTTTGAGTGCATAGTCATAAACCTCGGATTTTTTTATTTATACACGATAATCTGATTTGATTTATTTTAAATTTATTGTTTTATGAAGGGAAGATATTTGTTTCTAATATTACTATTTACTCCTATTAGTGACACAAAATTAGTGTTATGTATGTATTATGTTTATAATATTTTTTCTCCTCAGTTTTATGTGCTAACTATTATAAAATATATATACAAAATATTAAATATCTTGTAAAACATCTTGAGTCTTGCCATTTCAACTATTCGGCTAGGTAAAAAGTTTTACTGATGGTGACAAATTGACACCCCGTGCCAATAGTATATATATCGTTGGCAGAATGAATATTACAAAAGAATATTAGTTAGTAGAATGAATGAGTAAAATTTAAAACGAAGTAATAAATTTGTGATTGTTGTGATACAAAATAGCCAAAACTCTAAGATTTCATTCCAACGATCAAGTTCATATATTTTGGTGTGTTTTCAAACATACATCTCAACCTCTTTATATAGGCCACAAGTTGGCACTATAAGAGTCATAGAATAAATGACCATTACACAAGTTAATGATAGGTGTAAATATAAGAAAACCAAAAGTCTAGTGAGTTACAATACTCCCCCTTGGTTGCTTAGATTTATATTGAACTATACATGCACTTCATCTTGTATCTTCAGACAATCCTTGAAACATTCGCCTCGTTAAAAACCTTGACGGAGAAAACCCTTTGGGACAAAACTCTGGTTGAAGGATAAAAGAGTACGATCAGTATGTCTTGAGATAGGGAAGGAACCATATATGATGTGCCTCATTAAAACCTTGTTAAGAGAAAACCCTGTGGGACAAAAACTCTAACGAAGGACAAAAGAGTGCACAATGGCTAATAAGTAATCAACTCGATACTCCCCCTGAATTCAGCGATTCTTATTGAGTGTGGGATACAGTTAGTGTCTCATTAAAAAACTTTGTCAAGGTAAACCCAATGGGACAAAACCCTTGAACTAAAGAAAAAGAGCACACAAGCATTCATCGGGATGCTCCCCCTCACATGCACTCAACAGGGTGCAAAGCATACGTCAGGATGCAATTATTATTTATATACAAGTGCATGATACATGTCACTTAGGTAGCTCGGAGAGTTTCCTAAGTCCAATAGCTTTGACATGTTTCTGGAATGAATACTTTGGCAGTGATTTGGTGAACAAATCTGCATGATTCTTCTCCGATCCAATATGTTGCACTTCAATCTTTTGAAGTAACTGTTGTTCATGTGTAAAGAACAATTTTGGAGAGATGTGTTGAGTGTTATCCCCTTTGATGTAACCATGTTTCGCTTGGTCAATGACAGCAGAGTTATCTTCATACATAACAACTGGTTCATCGGGGTCATAAGCTAAACCACATGTACTTCGAATATGACCAATTACAGATCGAAGCCATACACACTCTCTAGTTGCCTCAAAGAGCGCAAGTAGTTCAGAGTGATTTGTCGAAGTAGCAACCAGAGTCTGTTTACAAGACCTCCAGGATATCGATGTGTTCCCAATGGTAAAGACATAACCAGTTTGGGAACGTCCCTTATGCGGGTCTGATAAGTAACCTGCATCAGCATAGCCAGTAAGGGTTGCGTTATTTCGAGTATCATTAGGGTTTGATCCACTCGACGACGCGTAGGGATAGAATAAGCCCATATCCGCCGTACCTTTTAGGTAACGGAATATGTCTTTAATACCATTCCAGTGCCTGCGTGTTGGCGCATTGCTGTGCCTAGCCAGGCAGTTCACAGCAAACGAGATGTCCGGTCTAGTACATTGAGCCAAGTACAATAATGCGCCTATTGCACCCAGATATGAACACTCGGGGCTCAATATCTCTTCATCGTCCTCCTTTGGACGGAATGGGTCCTTTTTAATGTCTAGAGAACGAACGACCATGGGAGTAGAAGACGGCTTTGCATCATGATGACTAAAGCGTCTTAACACCTTTTGGATGTAATTTTCTTGATGAAGAAAAACACCATCTCTACGTTGCTCGATCTGCAGGCCGAGGCAAAAACGTGTCTTCCCAAGATCTTTCATCTCGAATTCCTTCTTCAGGATTTCAGCAGTTTCGACCAACTCTTTCGAGGTTCCTATGAGATTCATATCATCTACATAGACTGCGATAATCGCATATCCTGAAGTGGATTTCTTAATAAACACGCATGGGCATATCTCATTGTTCAAATATCCCAGTCCGATCAAGTACTCATTTAGGCGGTTATACCACATCCGTCCAGATTGTTTTAATCCATAAAGTGATCGTCTCAGTCTTATCGAGAACGTGTTCCGTGGTCTAGAACTACTTGATTCAGGCAACTTGAGTCCATCAGGGACTTTCATGTATATCTCCGTGTCAAGATCCCCATAGAGATAGGCTGTGATCACATCCATAAGCTGCATATTCAGTTTTTCGGAAACTACTAAACTGATTAAGTAGCGGAACGTTATAACGTCCATTACAGGAGAATATGTCTCCTCGTAATCAATTCCAGGGCGTTGAGAGAAGCCTTGCGCCACTAGGCGAGCTTTGTATCTTACAATCTCATTATTCTCGTTACGCTTCCTTACGAACACCCATTTGTAACCAATTGGCTTAACATTGGGTGGTGTTGGAGCAACAGGTCCAAACACTCTTCTTTTCGCTAAGGAATCCAATTCTTCCTGGATTGCTTGTTTCCATTGAGGCCAGTCCGTTCTACGTTGGCATTCAACAATAGTACGTGGTTCCATGTCATCATTGCTCATAATGTCAGTGGCCACTGCGTATATGAACACATCATCAATGACAGTCTCGTTTCGCTTTAAAATATCGTCTAAGCTAGCAAACTCGACAAATATTTCAAGGTTATCGGGATGATGAGAAATTGGTGTTTCATCTGAAACACGCTCCTCCAATACACTCCCGTGATCCTTAATGATCTCATGTGGCAAAACGGATTCAGAAGAATTTCTCCTCTTTCGAGGCAGAACATCCTTGGAACCGACTGGTCTTCCTCTTTTCTTAGGAAGAGCAGCAGACTGGACAGCTGATGGTAGCGTCCTTTGCACGGTGGGTACGACCGGTGCAACATGTTCAAGTGGAACATGGCGTCTCTCAGGGACGTCTATCCTTGCAGGCACATTTGCAGCAGGTATATTTGATCTCGTGACATTTGCTAGGTCATTAAATGCGTCTGGTAGCTGATTAGCAACATTTTGTAAACCTAGAATTCTTTGCACATCCTTATCACTATGTGCAGTTGGGGGATCCATATGAGACAAGTTGGGTTCATGCCACGTTATTTCACGTCGTTCCTTATCAACGTTAACGTGCAAATCTCCCCCTAACGACGGGAAGATTGCCTCATCAAAGTCACAATCCGCATGTCTAGCGTTAAAGAGATCGCCTGTCAAGGGCTCTAAATAGCGTATGATGGACGGGGATTCATAACCAACATATATTCCCCGTCGTTTCTGAGGTCCAAATTTCGAACGCTTTGGAGGTTCAATTGGAACATTTACCAAGCACCCAAACACACGTAAATGTGAGACATCAGGCTCATATCCAGTTACCAGCTGGTACGCAGAAAGTGGTTGGGTGGCCATGGGCCTCAGACGGACCAATGCAGCAGCATGCAATATCGCATAACCCCATGCAGAAATTGGAAGTTTTGTACGCATAACTAAAGTTCTCGCAATCATTTGTATTCGTTTAATGAATGCTTCTGCAAGACCGTTTTGGGAATGAACGTACGCAACAGGGTGTTCAAGATCAATGCCCAATGTCATGCAATAATCATCGAATGTTTTCGATGTAAACTCCGCAGCATTATCAAGTCTAATTGACTTTATTGGATAATCTGGATGATGAGCCCTCAACTTAATGATTTGGGCTAGGAGTTTAGGAAATGCTGCATTCCTTGTGGACAACAAAGCGACGTGTGACCATCTTGTTGATGCATCAACCAATACCATGAAATATTTAAATGGTCCGCATGTTGGTTGGATAGGTCCACATATATCCCCTTGAATTCTCTCAAGAAAACGGGAAACCACTTTTGTAGGTTTTACATGAAGTGGTTTGAGATGTGTCTTGCCAATCGAGCATGCTTGGCATAGGCTTTTTGGTTTAATCACGAAATTTTTACCTCCAAGAGGATGCCCATGAGATGCATTCATAGTTCGAAGCATCGTATTTTGACCCGGGTGTCCCAGCCGGTCATGCCATAACATATAAGTTCCCTCATCAACGGGGGCTCGACGAATGACTAGATTGCTTTCAATGTGTTTTATCGTGGTTAGATACAAACCATTTGACAAACATCTCAACTTCTCCAATATACGCTTTTGGTCGTATTTATCAGAGGTAATGTAGAGGTATTCAATACCATTTTCTGAAGCAGTTTCAATATGAAACTTGTTTTCTCGAATATCCTTAAAGCTCAACAAGTTTCGACCGGAACTTGGACAATATAAGGCTTCATTAATGGTTAACACAGTACCATTTGACAACGTAAATTGTGCTTTACCAAAGCCTTGAACAAGGGTCGACGGGCCCGAAATAGTTGTCAATGAAGTTACTTTAGGCGTTATGTTGATGAAGTAATCCTTGTATTTTAGGACAGTGTGGGTTGTACCACTGTCAACCAGACAATCAACTGACCCAATATGCATGCCTAAAAGTAAAAATAATTTAAAATCGGTCACACGTATGTAGTATTTTCATAAGGAAAAACTTTAAATTATTTCGAGAAATGCGTTCATTGTAAACAAACCATTATCCAAAAGTGAACATTATTTAAACTTGAAAGCATAAAATAACATGATCCAGGAGCTCAACAATAGCTCTAATCTTCAATCTGAGCCACAAAATCAGGTGTCTCAAAAGACTCATGTGTGTTGGTTTCAACCACATTTGCTTCAGCTCTTTTCCCGTTATGATAGTTACGAACTTCGTCGGGAGTAGCCTTACAAACTCGTTGCATATGACCATAATCACCACATTTGTAACAAAGGGTATGCTTATCAGTATGTGCCCTTTCATTGGGACGATTGGTCGTCCTGTTATTGTTCCCAGTACGAGATGGCTTAGAAGCCGAAACTCTAAGATTTCATTCCAACGATCAAGTTCATATATTTTGGTGTGTTTTCAAACATACATCTCAACCTCTTTATATAGGCCACAAGTTGGCACTATAAGAGTCATAGAATAAATGACCATTACACAAGTTAATGATAGGTGTAAATATAAGAAAACCAAAAGTCTAGTGAGTTACAATAGTGATTGTTTTATTTGGTATAAAAAGATAAGTAAAATATTGCTTACAATTATCTGTAAATACCCGACCACATTTTTTCTTTAAAAAATGTCATATGTTTTCAGTCTATTTTATTTTCACGCTAGTTTTGACTCTTTTAATTTTAGCGAATCAATATTTTTGAAGGTTACTTTTGTTATAGTGAACTTTTCTAGGTGATAGAGCTTTTCTCGTAGTGTAATAATATTTATCCAGAGATGAATTAAAATTAACAATTTGAAAGAAGTTATTCAAGAGTCTTCTTACAGTTAAGTAATTAACAGATAATTTGATAAATCTTGAGGAATCGATATATTTGCAATATTAAAATTTGAGTAACGATATATACAATTATGCAAATTTAATTAAAAAATATACGTGATGAGACTTCGTATATAATTTTGCGGGTACTTAATTAATTTATATAAGTAATAGTCTCGAATCGATATAAGAATTGCTGAAAAGATTCCAAGAATGCAGCTACGGTAGGAAACGTTGACCACAAATGAGTAGACATGTGGCATAGATGTCCTTGTCTCGTGGGAAGGATTAGGGAACTAAACCATAGGCATCGCACTTTGTTCTGCCCAATAACTGTATAACACACTTTCTTGTCTGGGCCCCACTTTTCATACCTTTTCTTGGTTAAATTATAGCTGATGACTTTTACACCACATGTTTTAATTATCTACTATAATTATTGCATTGTTTACTTGTACAGTATGCAGATTTAGTTGTACAGTGTGATATAGGTATCAAAAATTGTGGTAGCAATATCAATTCCCTTATGGTCCATGGGGTAGCCTGTTTTACGGTTTGGAAAAATTGGTGGTTCGTGCTACTATATTGACTTGGAAAGTATTTAAAATCGACTTGATTTAAACTCGCGAGTTTGAGTATGAAAATACACTATAAGCCTTGCGAGTCTAATTATGTATTTATGTTTGTGTTAATTATATTTTTACTCTTTAAGATCTTAAATCTTAAACCCTAAATACATTGCTTACATAATTATTATACTTTTCTAATCGAGTAGAGCTTAAGTATCTTAGTCGAATCATGTCGAACTTAAAACACCGAGTGTATTTGTGATGGTGAATAATACAGTGAAAATTTGATACAAAACTGATGTAATACTTTGTAATGATTGTGTATTTTCTTTTTTTCAAACACTCGTGTGATGTTAGATTTGATGAATATTCAAATATCATCGCTATAATAACTACTAACTAGAGCCACATGAGTGTTAGATTTGATGAATATTCAAATATCATCGTTATAATAACTACTAACTAGAGCCTTCCGAGACTAGTTAAAAGTTAGGATAAGATTTTCAAATATATGGAGCTAAAGTCAATATTGAGATTTTATCTATAATTGTAAGGGAAATTTTATTTCAATATTGACATACAAATAAACCAACTTTATGTTTTTTTTTTAGCTACAAATTAACTTTTATTGACTATTCAATCATATTTATCTGGTGGTTACTAGCAAACAAATTGGGAATTATACTACTTTTAATTATTTTAATAATGATGCTCATGCATAAACTTGTATATAAATTTCTTGGGTTACTTATTGGTCAAAATGTAGTCTTAAAAAATCATAAAAAATTTAGAGATCTCAAGTTCAATTCATATATACAACAAAAATATAATCTTTTGTGGCCACATAGATTCCTCCACAATGACTACGAGTTACCTACAAAACACATGGTTATACCCTAAAAAATTGTGCCCAATAACAACTAGATGTATACACAAGATTCAAGATCATGTAGTGTAATTTTAAGTGTCCATTAGACACAAGTTTCGCCACAAGTGTTTGTTACTCTTTTTATAAAAAAAAAATTGGTGGAAAGTAAAGCTTTTATCCGTAACTATAAGGGTACATTAGTTCAGGCTTTGTAACATATACTAACTTGCTAGCAAATTCAGATTTAAAAAGGATAGGCTCACATGGGCTTAGTTATTTAGGCCCGCATTTAGATAACTATAATCCGATAATCGAAGCTAATCATTTAACTTTGGTAAAATTACTAAACACCCTTAGATTGAATGAACCAGTTAGATCGATGATTATAATTCGGTCGGAATGCAATTTGGAATAAAACCCGGTTAAATTAGTTGGTCGAACAGCAAAATACGTTTTTTTTTTCCTAAAAGAATATTAAGTAAATAAAACAGGCATGTAGTTTTTTATTTACATAATTGTTGTGTTATAAATACTCAACAACATTTATCATCCACTTCGATCGGTTCAATCATATTTCATTGACCGGTTGAACGTAAGAACATATTTTTAGAACATTGGTTAATAGCTTAGAACTTAATTAAAGGTTAATTGACAACGGCGTCACATAAAAGATCGATTAAATACTACCCCAAATGAAAATAACGCAAAAAAGTTAAAAAAGATATGACAAGACTCGATATACGAGTTAAACATGATTATAATCACAGTAAGGATTAACAAATCATTACATTAATACATTTAATCAAATCAAAATGTTACAAATCGTACAATATTTGTATCTAACTCGACATCATATGTTATACGAATACCCGCTCGCGTAAGAAGGGTAATTCCGTCATTTTACCAAAGAATCGCCGTAGTTGCATTTTTGCCCGATGTGTGATATCCGTAAAACCCATTCAAATTGGGTGTATATACTTTATAACAAACAAGCAAACTAAATCATTCGGGTTTACTTTTGCATACTAAAAATGTTACCAACAACTCCAACAACGCTAACCATAACGGCTAAACTCAACATTAACCAAGCCAAAACACGCTCTCGGTTACTCAAACCGGGACCCTGACTACTTAACCGAAGCGCGATTAGAGCCGGAAACGTGAACCCTAATGACACAGCCGTAGTTGCGCCCGTGAATTTAAAAGCAGTCCAGATACTTGGGATCATCGTGGATCCCAAGTACACAAGTGCTAAAAGCACAAATGTTAACCCTAAACACCTTTTCCTACTCTCGGATAACGGGCCCCACCCATTAAACGCCAACTCATCAACCGTTTGTCTTAAAGAAAAATGAATAATGGGGAAAACAAGTACCAAATGAAGCACGTATCCGACACGCACAATGTAAGTTAACGCGGTACTAAACCGAATCCCGAGGGGTTTGTCAAAATTAGTTAAAATATCCGATTCGGTATCGTTCCCGAATAAAAGGAACCCCGCGAGTGCAGTCGAAGCGTATATCGTAACACATAGAACGGTTGTAAAACGACCGACTTTATTCATTTTTTCAGGCGAACGGTTTTCTAACTCGTTGTAAATCGGTTGCACGTTAAAATGACAAACGTACGCGTTCGACATTATCGGGATTACTACTAATAAATCAAGAATCGCCTCTTTTGACCCAAAATTCGGGGCTAATCTCGGGGGTTCGATTTTACCTTCCACGACTTCAATAAACGCGACAAAAAACGCGATGAAAACGAAAACAACCGCAAGTGCAACCGAAGCGGCCGATGTTGTACTCAAAGAATCGATTTTATCCAATACACATAACGGAGCAAGAAAAACAATTACCACTAACAAAATAACTAACTTCCTATGATCCCAAAAACCGTTACCTAACAATTGATCGAAAACCCCAATATGTCGTAGAGAACCCGACATTACATCGCCGATTATAATCAAATACACGACTAAAACACCCGCATTATTCACAATAATACAAATTTCGGATAAAATTCTTGCGGGTTTTCCTAAAGCTTCTTGAACAACTTCCCCATACGAATTCGCCTTACATTGAACTGCAAATCGGATTAGGAATTCCACACTAATTTCCGATAAAACACCCATTAAAAAAATCAAAATAATTCCGGTAATTAACCCTAAAACTTTCATAGTTGCAGGGAGTGCCATAATTCCGGCCCCAATTACAGATGTAGCTAAATTAAACACAGCTCCATAAATTCCAGAATTAGAAGCTTTTTGTGAAGCAATCATAAGTGGTAAATTGTCAAAATCGGAATCATTTTCATCATCTATAAAGTCCGGTAATTTGGGGGTTTGAGATCTAGGGCTATTTTGATCTCGTAATTGTAATTCGACGAACGAGTCTTTGGGGATTGGGGTGTAATTACTTCCCATTTTCGATAACAATGGGTATGGATCTGTAACTAAATCTACAGAAATGTAACTTAAGAATAAAGCGATTAACTTGAGATTTGCAGAATATAAAGGAGTCGAGTTGGTAACTTACACGATTGATGAAATTGGTTTGAAATAGTTGAATGTAGGATTGAAATATTGAATCGATTAGGGTTATGATTTGATTACTAGATCTCAGGGGTCTCGTGCTTGACGAATTGACCAATGGAGTTTTTTTGTGTTTTATGAAGGTTTTGCTTTGCAAATAAACAGTCGGTGTTGTTGACTTTTTTCTAATGTTAACTTGCACGTTACTATTTGGGCCATGAAATTAGTTGGCCCAACTTAAGTTATGGCTTCTGATTTTGATGATTTGTTGCAATTCATCCTTTATATGGATCAAGTGCAATTTTTTACATAGTACTAAGGGACAAATCATATTCATTGGATCAAAATGGTCAAGATCAAATCCCTTAGCCACTGCCACCGCCGGCCGCCGCCGACCCCCGCCGATCGCCGCCCGGCGGTAGTGGTGGCTGACAGTGAAGGTGCTGGTGGTAATGAGGGTGGTGGTGGTATTGATGTATTAAAACGCATGTGCTTCACTAAACACAAGTGTTCCAAAATACAAATGAGCATATTACTTCGAAGCACATGTGTTTCGAGTCACGAAACACATGTGTTTCAAGTCACTAAAACACATGAGTTTCTAAAACACACGGGAGCATACGAAGCAGATGTGTTTCAAGTCACGAAACACATGTGCTTGGCTGTAAATATACACTCTTTTATTTTCAAAAGAACCGTTATTAGCGAAGCACATGTGCTTTTAGCTTTCAAACACACGTGCTTCATTACTTAAAACACATGTGCTTGATTGTACATATGCACTCCTTTATTTTCAAAACAACTGTTATTAGTGAAACACATGTGCTTCTAGTAACGAAGCATATGTGTTTCAAGTCATGAAACACATGAGCTTGGCTGTACATATACACTCTTTTATTTTCAAAATCTGTTATCTAGTGAAACACATGTGTTTCAAGTCACGAAACACATGTGTTTCAAGTCATTAAAAACATTAGTTTATAAAACACAAGGGAGCATACGAAGCACATGCGTTTCAAGTCACAAAACACATGTGTTTGGCTGTACATATACACTTCTTTATTTTTCAAAAGAACTGTTATTAGCGAAGCACATGTGCTTCTAACTTACAAACACATGTGCTTCATTACTTGAAAACATGTGTTTGGCTGTACATATACACTTCTTTATTTTCAAAAGAAATGTTATTAGCGAAGCACATGTGCTTCTAGCTTACAAACACATGTGCTTCATGTGTTTGGTTGTACATATATACACTCCTTTATTTTCAAAACAACTGTTATTAGTGAAACACAGGGGAGCATACGAACTACGAAGCACATGTGTTTCAAAAGGTGAAACACATGTGTTTCAAGTCATGACCACCACCGCCGGCGGCCACCTCTGGCCGCCACCGCCCGCAGCTGTTTGCCGCCCGGCGCCGGAGGTGGGTGGGGTATTGATGTATTGAAGCACATATGTTTATATGGTTTGAATCTTGATATTGACCTTTGACTTTTTCTTGATCCAGTGACTATTAATTGTCCATTGGGACTAGTTAAAATTCTTAGACTACCTTGAAAATTTACCTACATTAGACTCCAAAAATAAATAAGTATATTTTAATGTAGAAAACCCCTTAAGGTATGCCCCAATGATGTACATTATGATGCATTTAATGAAACCATTATTTTCTATATATGTGTTGAATTAATAGACTTTAATATCTAACATTTTAGAAGATGAATTAAATACAATACTATGTTTAATTGAAAATTTTATGTTCATTAATTGCTCGTTATCATGTCCAACTAGGTAGAAAAACTCATTTTATTTAGGGTTAATAATGTTTTAATCATAAACTTTCGTTTTTTGGTAGTTTAAACCGTCTACATATTTTGACCACGATTTTTATCCCAGAGTTTAATTGACCTGTTAAAAAACATTTATAATCGGCAATCTCAAATTATTTCTTATGTGGACACCCTATATACGTTTTTACCCTTGTGAGGCAATGAATCGGTCAAATCAAACGATAAATCGACTTCATAACTGAAAGAAAAAAAATGACCGGATCCCCAAGAACGCATTCAAATAACACGTTTATCAACTGATACAATTCTTGCAATTTTGAAATGTTTTTAACACACATGTTCTAAAAGTGTGTTTGCGTTGTGTGTGATTTCCCTTGTATTTAGTGTTTGAGATTTCCTATTGATTTAGGTTTCAGTTCTAACTCCCTTGGATCTTTTAGATGTGGTTTTTTTTTATCGATGGTTGAAACATACAACTCGTAAGATTGTCATAGTCTTTGGATCTGATAAAGAAGAATACTCTTATAATTACAAAGGTTTCTAGATACTCTCATATAATCATAGGTGATCACGCTGTCTAGGACTAATTAACTTGCAAAGTGGATCAAAACTTAAGTTAAAAGAAGTTGTCAACCCAAACTTTGATTCATCTAACTCGTTTGCATTGTTAACTAAACTAAATAAATAAAATAAGATAAGTGTTAGAACAAAACACAGATCAACTTGATACTAATGCTGCAGTTAGTACTGATCATACTTAGTACTGATGGGGCAGAACATGTTACTACTGAAGAAGTTGATACTGGTTTATAGTATAACTAAACTTACTACTGATCACCAGATTTACTACTGATGTTACACATTTACTACTGGTGATGAGTTTTACTACTGATACGCGTTTTTGAAGAATATCAAGTCCGAGATCTTCGTATAGATAATTATAGAATGTAAATCAATGTATATTTTTATTATTCGATGTAAATCAAGTCCTTGAATAACTAGGGTAAATAGTTTAGCTTCAAGGACTATTATAAATAGTTCCTTACGAATTGTAAACGTACGTGTGTATTGTTAACTCAATAATATACATTGAAGCTTTTTGTGAAACTGTGTTCTTAATACTTTCGCATATTATTTACAAGTTCATTGTTCTTAATTACATTGATATAGTGTTGATCCGCTGCAACTTCTATATTCAATTAGATCTAAAGGTGTTTATTAACTTCTCTATAGTTAATCGATCCTGACAAGTGGTATCAGAGCATATTGGTTCTAGATCTACTATTTGTTAAGAACAACAAAAAGTTTTAATCTTTAAAACACACACATTGTTAATCATGTCGGATAACAATGAAAGCACTCAGGCCAACAAAATCCCCATTCTCACTCCCAATAACTTTGGGATGTGGAAGAATCGTATTAAGCAATACATGCTTATTACAGATTACTCTATGTGGGAAGTTGTCCTTGAAGGAAACAAAACTGGTCCTGGTCAAGCAAGCAGCTCTGCAACTGAGGCAGACAAACTTAAATGTGAGAAAGAAAAGAAGGACAAGGGCATCGAACTCAAAACTCTAAGCACTCTATTACTGGCCATTCCTAACGATTATCAACATCTCTTTGTTGAATATGATGATGCAAAGATACTATGGGAAGCACTGGAGAAGAGATTTGTTGGGACCAAGAGCACTAAAAGGAACATGAAGTCTGTTCTTAAACAAGACTTTGAAAATTTCAAAGGAAAACCCAATGAAACACTCACTCAAGTGTTTGACAGATTCAACAAGCTAATTGGTGAACTTAACCAGGTTGGGGTTAAGATGGATCAAGAAGATGTCAACATGAAGTTCCTAAGATCTCTTAGTGAAGAATGGGCCATGTATACAGTGGTATATAGACAAAGAGATGCTCTAGAAGAAAAGGAGTTGGATGAACTCTACAATGATCTCAGAGTATTTGAAACTGAGGTAAACCAAAAGAACCCTTCTATTTCTTCTAATAATGCTGCATTTGTCTCTAGTACAGGTCAAGGTCAGGAAACCTCTATAGGAAAGGCTGCAGATTCTGAAGATGCTGCAAGAGAATCCTTCTTCACTAGTCATGTGCATACTGCATTGATTAGTGATGACTTGGAATAATTGAACCCAGATGATCTTGAGGAGATGGATCTTAAATGGCAGATGGCTATGCTGAGCCTAAGGACAAAAAGATTCTTAAAGATGACAGGTAGGACAAGCCTCAACTTCAACAAAGGTGACAAAGCAGGATTTGACAAAGCTAAAGTCAAATGTTACAACTGTAACAACCTTGGTCACTTTGCAAAAGAATGTCCTCAGCCAGACAAAAGATCAAAATCAACTGCTCTTGTTTCACAACAAGGACAAGGTTATGACTGGAGCTTCCAAGCAGAAGAGCATGCTCAAAATCAAGCTCTCATGGCCTTTACTGACAACAAAACTGAGGTAAAACCTAAACCTTGTACTTCTGAATGTGCTAAAATTGTTAAAAACTTAGAAAAAGAAAACAATAAATTAAATGAAGATTTAGCAAAAGCAGTGAGAAGAAATCATGAATTTGATGGTGTGATTACTGATCAAGAACATCAAATAAAGGTGTACCAGATGATTGATCAAAGGATAAAAGAAGAATTGCTTCAGGCTGTGGATGAGAAAGAATTTTATGAAATAAAAAATAAAGAACTAACAAGTAAATTAGAAGAATGTCAACTTGAAATTGAACAAAATAAATTAACAATTAAAAAGTTTGAAAGAAGCACTAAAATTCTTGATGAATTAACTAATAATCAAAATACAGAAAAAGTTGTTCATGGGGTGGGATATCATGCTGTACCACCTCCATATAAAATCATTCCACCACTTAAAAACAGTTCAGAAAGAATCATTAATGAATTAAAAACTGAAAATCAAACTGAATCACCTAATGAAACATCTGAATCAAATAATTCTTCTGATGATGATCAATCAATTGAATTTACAATCTCCCAAACTGAATCACCAAAATCAATTGATACAAGTTTTCACACAGCTCTAAGTCCAAATGAATATCCAAAATATGATGCAGAAAATATACCTAAAATTCTAAAAAGGGGAAATCAAAGAAACAGAAACCAACTCTTAGAACAAAGAAAAATAATAAAGGCTCAAGAAAATAAATTAAAATGTGTTATTTGTAACAAAGTGAATCATTTAGCAAAGGATTGTCACTTCAATCCAATAAACTGCAAGGAGTTAAAGGAATTTAAAGTTTTTAAAGAAAATGCAAAAACTCAAAAATTAAAAAATACTACTGGTCCTTCAGTAGTAAATACAATCAAAACTCCAATTGCTGAAACTCCAAGATTTGGAAGAAGTGCACCAAGATTTGTGCAAAACAGAAGAGTTGGAAGCCCAAAGAACAGCAATTACTTCAAGAACAATGGAAAATCCAATCAAAATAAACAATATTTTAAATTTTCCAACACCAGTAGAAACTTTAACAATTTTACTACTGGTGTTAACCCTCATTATAATGCTGTATGGTACCAGTACAAGAATACTACTGGTAAAAACCCTAATTTCAAAAACACTACTGCTCCCAAAACAACTTTCAAAAATAATACTGGTCATTCTAAACATGGTAAGTACCCAAATACTACTGGTCCATCAGTAGTAAAGTATTCAAAAGCAAAAAATCACGGGTATAAACCAAGATCAGTAGGATATTCTCACACTAGTACTAATTTCAAAAGGGCAGTAGTAAAACAAAACACCAGTACTAAACAAGTATGGGTACCAAAAGTATTTAAAGTTAAATCCCCAAAAGCTTATTTCTCAAAGGATGAACCCAAGACATATAAAGCTTGGGTTCCCAAACTTAACTAATCCTTTACTCACTTGTGCAGAGCATTCAGATCCCAGAAGAAGGAAGAACATGGCATATTGATAGTGGATGCTCAAGGCACATGACTGGAAATCTGCAAATTCTTAAAGATTTCAAGTCATTTGATGGAGGATATGTGGCATTTGGTGAGAATCCCCAGGGAGGTAAGATTACAGGTAAAGGTACTGTTACTAATGGAAAAATTACCTTTGATGATGTATTTTATGTAACTGAACTAAAATACAATCTTGTCAGTGTGTCTCAAGTTTGTGATAAAAAGAACAAAATTATTTTCACAGACATTGAGTGCATCATTCTTTCTCCTGATTTTATCTTAGATGAAAAATATGTTGTTTTAAGAACTCCAAGGAGAAACAATGTGTATTGCCTAGATATAGGGGAGAACTCATTTCTACAAATGAGGTCAACTGTTTTATATCCAAGGCAAACACCACTGAATCAGAACTTTGGCATAGAAGGATGTGTCACACAAATTTTAAAAACATGAATAATTTAGTAAAAAGAAATCTGGTCATCGGACTACCTCAAAAACAATTCATGTGTGATCATCATTGTGTTGCATGCCTAAAAGGTAAACAACACAAGACCTCTCATAAGTCCAAAACTGTGAACTCTATTTCTGTTCCTTTACAGCTCTTACATATGGACCTTTTTGGACCTACAAATGTAATGAGTATTGGAAAGAAACAATATTATCTTGTTATTACTGATGACTTTTCCAGATATACATGGGTTTTCTTTATCAGAACAAAGGATGAAACAAGTGAACTCATAAAGAACTTAATTGTCAAACTGGAGAACACATCTGATCAAAAAGTGAAAGCCATAAGATGTGATAATGGCACAGAATTTAAAAATGGCAACTCTACAATCTCTCAATGTTCCAACCGATCTCAAATACTCAGAGTTCCACAACATGTGTGCCTTTCTACGCAATCCAGACGGAACAAAGGATTTCAGACCAATCGTAAACTTTTTGAAAAATTCTTACATACGATTCGCATTAACGGTGAAACCGAAGGCATACCAACTGTACCAATGATAAAATCAACTGTGGATGGAAAAACGATCACCATCACAGAACAATCTATTCGACAACATCTACAACTACACGATGATTCAGGTATGACTACTCTTCCTAAGGAATTCATTGCTGAAATTTTAAACAAAATGGGATATGAGGGAAGACTAAACATAGTAACTTTTCAAAAGGGTCTTCTCTCCCCACAATGGAAATTTCTTGTCCATACTATTCAGCATTGTATTTCTCCGAAAAGAAGTACTTGGAATGAGTTTAACAGGGCAATAGCATCTGCTGTTGTCTGTCTATGCACAGACCAAGTATTCAATTTTTCTAACATGATTTTTGAAGGTATGTTGGGAAATCTTAACTCTTCAAAATTTTTAATGTATCCCAGATTTCTCCAACATATCATAAACATTGAATTACAAAACTTGTCAACTCCCAAAAATATTTTTATAATTCCAGAGTTGAACAAGAAAGTTTTCTCAAATATGAGAAAACAATTTAAATTTTCGGGAAAGGAAACCCCTCTGTTTCCTAATATGATCAAAGATCCCACACCACTTGGAGAGGGTTCAATCAAAGATACAACCCAAATTGAACCTCAACCCACTCCATCACCCCCAAATACAGCCCAAACACCACCCCATATAGCCACTCAATCACCCACTAACTTAGAAGTCCTGAATGTGTCCCAGGAACTTGAATTAAATCTGCAGAGTGCTACTCTTCACTCTGTGGAAGACCTACCAGACAAAACCCAAAACATTTCCACAATTTATAAAAGAAAGAAATTATCTTTAAAGGACACCAGGGGACAAATCGAGTCACACCCCAGGCTCAAAGAGTTGTCCTCCAAGGAGGAGAGAGGACATGAGGAGAGGGCTTTCACTACTGATGCCCCAAAGGTGGGTGCACAGGATAGTGAAAACATCACTAAGACCCAAACCTCGGCAACTTTAAGTGATGACTCTTTTGAGGAATTACTTAAAGGACCCCGGTGCCAAGAAACCACAAGGGGGGACATCTCTGCTTCTTCTAGGAAGAAGAGAATGTCTAAAAGACCCAATGAATCACCAAGCAGTGATGAGGGCAGATCTGTGGAATTGATGGAAAGGAAGGAAAACCTTAAAACCAATGTACCTGTTAGTGAGCCCGATGATCTTGCTAGATGGAGTGAGGGCAGTATTAAAATCAACCAATTAACGGAAAAAGTGGATTCTCTTGAATCCACAATACAAAATTGTCTTGAATATCTCACAAATCAAGGAAAAACGATGGCTGCAATGAAAAGGCATGTCAATATCATCAACAAAAGAATGAGATTCTATGAACACAGGCTTCATCAACAAACCAAAATCATCAGAAAATTGAAGAAGAAAATTGATGATAGTGAGGCTCCACCAGTTGAGCTCACTAAGGGGGAGAAGGATAATATCCAATCAATGATTGATGAATCAATCGCAGCAGCAGCATCGTCTCTCCTAAACTTAAAGGAATCAAATGTTGATAAAGGCCCAGAGATGATGGTTACAGAAGAAGAGCCTGTTACTACTGCTACAATAGAAGAACAAGTTGAAAAGGAAATACCAGTAGTAACTCCTACTACTGATATAACAGCAGTAGTAAATCAAGAAGAGGAAGTAAAAGCAGCAAACACTACTGATGCCCTATCAGTAGTAATATCTGAAGATATACCAGCAGTAACTACCTTAGTTACTACTGATGATATTATTGAGCTGCCACCTCTATTAGAACCAAAAGTGATACTTCCACCATCTCCAAAAAGGTCAACAACACAAATGGTGGTGAAAGATATTGATGATGATGTAAATTGGTTAGAAGTTGATGAATGCTCACTACCTCCACATCCTAAAATACTTCCTATATCACAAATACACTACTATGGTCCCAAATTTGTTATTGAATCTGAACCAAATATGAAGAAAGACAATTACATAGGAAAGGGAAAGGAAGTTGCTGATGAAGACCATCCTAACAGAGCACAAGGTCATGAAATGGTCAACAAAATTAACTATGCCAAATCAGCCAAACATGATAGGTGGAAGGTTAAAAGAGCAAAATACTTAAAGAAAGTTGAAGTATCTCTAGCAAATGAAAATAGAAGATTAGCAGAAAGGGCTAGAATACTAAGACAACCATTCACAGAAATCAAATTGGCAGATATAGCAGATATATCAAAACTGCCACAATTTAAACAAGAGGTCAAAACTAAACAAGTTGCTGAAACAAGAAAAGAACTACAAAGAAAAGAACTAGAAAAATTCAGGCAACTTGAATATGAAACATTAGAACTTCTGGAAGCACAAGTACAAGAATGCAAAGAGCAGAAGGCTGATATGCCAGAACAGTTTGCAGAGAAAAAGAAAGAAATGATCACATTCTTGAAATCAAGAGGTCACAACACAAAGGCCTTTGGAAGAATGAAGTTGATTAACTTAATTGAAAAGTACTGTGTAGAGAAGAAGAAAGATCTTACTGAGCAAGATATTAATGAGAAGTACACTACTAAACTTAAACAGATAGACTCCAAAGAAATGAAAGAAAGAAAAACAATAACTGGAGAATCATCTGGTGTATCTTCTCAAACATCAAAGAAAAGGAAGACAATTTCTACTGAACTTGAACAATCAAAGAAGAAATTACAAATGGTTCAAGTTTATGATCTTCCTGTTGCTCCCCTACAAAATAATCCAATCATCAACTGGAGATATATAGATGATATGATTGAGATTATCAGAGAAGATAAGGTCATACAAAGATTCAGAGCTTGGAAACCTTTGGTCATGTCTCTAACCAGAAGTGACATTATAAAAATTTTGATCATTGGTAAACCAAGAATGACTAAGAAGAACTGGAAGAATTCAGCTGCAGGCTATCTTACTGAAATGATTGATGCTGCCTTCTATCCAGAAAATTATTCAGAGAAGTTTACAAATCCAGAGAATGTTCAAGCCTGGAATGTGCTGCCAACTGTCAATATGTACTTCTTTGAATATACAAGTAAGAAATGTGATCTATTCCTTTATGAGAAAGAGTATCCTCATTCTGAGAAAACTCTTTATCAACTTTGGTGCATGAACTTTATTAAACCACATGATGCTGTGATGCTCCAAAACAAATTGAATGAATTTGTTAAAAGAATCAGCAAATATATTATTGCACAAAGAAATAAAAGGAACCAACAGACTTTAGAAGGTGATCAGAAAAAAGCAAAGCTGTTGGAAGATCAGAAAAAGAATAAGAAAAAGAAACTTGATTGATTAAAAGATAATCAATAAGTTTAGGGGGAGATTGTTAGAACAAAACACAGATCAACTTGATACTGATGCTGCAGTTAGTACTGATCATACTTAGTACTGATGGGGCAGAACATGTTACTACTGAAGAAGTTGATACTGGTTTATAGTATAACTAAACTTACTACTGATCACCAGATTTACTACTGATGTTACACATTTACTACTGGTGATGAGTTTTACTACTGATACGCGTTTTTGAAGAATATCAAGTCCGAGATCTTCGTATAGATAATTATAGAATGTAAATCAATGTATATTTTTATTATTCGATGTAAATCAAGTCCTAGAATAACTAGGGTAAATAGTTTAGCTTCAAGGACTATTATAAATAGTTCCTTACGAATTGTAAACGTACGTGTGTATTGTTAACTCAATAATATACATTGAAGCTTTTTGTTAAACTGTGTTCTTAATACTTTCGCATATTATTTACAAGTTCATTGTTCTTAATTACATTGATATAGTGTTGATCCGCTGCAACTTCTATATTCAATTAGATCTAAAGGTGTTTATTAACTTCTCTATAGTTAATCGATCCTGACAATAAGTTAGCATTAAAGTATCAAGCCTTATCAAAAGAATACTTCTTTTGTTTTAAACCTTAAAAATGCAAATTATTATATTTATGTTGATATAAACGAGATGACGTTTTTCTTAATGTTTTTAAGTTGATGTCATTTTTAAGTTAAAAGAAGTTGTCAACCCAAACTTTGATTCATCTAACTCGTTTGCATTGTTAACTAAACTAAATAAATAAAATAAGATAAGTTAGCATTAAAGTATCAAGCCTTATCAAAAGAATACTTCTTTTGTTTTAAACCTTAAAAATGCAAATTATTATATTTATGTTGATATAAACGAGATGACGTTTTTCTTAATGTTTTTAAGTTGATGTCATTTTCAATTGCTAAGTATTTGTTCAAACAACATGGATAGAATTCCTTATGTGTTTATTATTATTACACACGTTAAAAGACCCAAAAGTGTAAGAGAAAAAGCATCCACAGTTGTTTTTCCGTTTTATATAGTATTTCTTATTTATTTTTTTAACTCGTTATGACTTGCTCATTAGGTGTGCTATAGTTTTACTCATGATGTGGTCGTTTCTGAAACTTTCTCTGGTCATCTGATGATAAATATTTACTCAAGAATGAGATTGAACATGTAAGACCCCTGCCAACGCTTGCGTCTAGAGCCCGTCGTGGGCGTTTTTGGTACCGTCAGCCACCGACGCCGTAGGCACGGCCACGTCGGTGGCACCGTCGAAGAGATCCCGTCTTTGTGAAGACGTGTGGAAGAACCCGTCGTGGGGTAGAAGAAAGGCCAGCAGGAGAGAGAGAGAGAGAGAGGGGAAGAAGGAGGAAGAGAGGGGTTTTGGGAATTGTACTTTGGGCTGGAAAACGTGTACATATTGTGTTTTTTTATTTAAAAATATTTTTTTTATATGTTTTTTTTTATTTTTTTATATTTGTTTTAATAATAAAAAATATATTAGTTTTGTTTTAATTTTTTTTATTTTATATTTGTTTTAATTAAAAATGATGATGTGCAAAGGATGTGTTTAGTGATGGGTTAGTGATGGATAGGGTTGGCATGACCGTGTCAGTAGCGGGTCAGTAAGGATGTGATGACGTGGCGCTACTGATGAGTTTAGTGATGGGTAAGGGTTGGGAGAGACCTAACATATATGAGATTACTTCAGACATCCTGACCACTAAACAATTAAATATAGTAGTTTTTTAAATAGTATTTTACAAAAATAACCCTAGGAGAAAAATAAAGCGAAAGAACAGTCATTTTCAATGCGTGTTTCCTATGAAGCTCTTCCCAAGAGGGAAATTAACAACTTACACTTTATTTGTTGATGTTAGCCTTGTCCTTATCACATTCTCTCTTTCGTTTCAAACATTCACCCAAAGTTTTCGAAAATTGGGTTGTGGTCTATGTCAATCATTTAGAAGCAAAAAAACTGTTTTTAAAGAGAATCAAATAAACATAATAGAGTTTGATTTTGACGTATAATAACTTTTTATAAAAAATAAAAAACATGTTGGTAGGTTTTAATTATTAATTAAATTATATTACATAAATAATTAAGTAAATCCATGTAAATTTGATTGATAATAGAACGATTAAATAAAATGACTCGTTACACTTCTTTTGGTATAGAAAACGACCAGACCTATCGTATAGAGATTATGTTGATAAAATCAATTATACTAATGAAAAAACATATGCCACAAAAAATCATTTGTAAAGGTTTATTCTAATCAAGAAAGGGCCAAAAAGCAACCCACAAATGATTAAAAAAGTTAGGTAAAATAGTTGATGACAATTATATTATTAACCAAAAGGGTGAAATTAATTGTTTTAAATATGATTTTGAAAATAGTAACATTGTACATGTGTAGACTATTATCACTTGGCTAATAGCTTAGAGCAAGGGGTGTGGTGGTTCACTTCGTCACTTCTGCACCACCTATGCGCCACATCACCATTTCACATTTTACATTCAAAACCCCCAAATACCCCATCTACCATCACTTAAGCCATTTGGACCCCACCACCTTTTTTTCTTTTTTCTTTTTTTAAAAACATAATACTTCATTAAAATAAATATTACACAATACAAAATAAAAAAACCTAAAAAATAAAAAAAAATACCGAAAATAAAAAAATACCGAAAAAATTAAAAAAAATATCGAAAATTAGGAAAAAAAACCGAAAATTAAACAAAAAAAAAAAAAACTACTCGTCGTCCACGTCAAAGTCATCTTCGTCGACGGGGTATTTTTCGCGGATCGCCTTTTTTTCTTTGATGATTCTCGCCTTATCTTCGCGCCCCAAACCGTGGGTGTTAGTGCTTAGGAATCGCAATTCTTCCAACCGCTCGAACCGGTCATCCCGCGCCTTTGCCCTTTGCGTAAGCGGATTGAGCGGCTTCACTTTTCCGCCTAAACTCGGCCATCAAAGCCTCGCCAAGGTCCGGCGGTGCGGCACTTCCGACGGTGTTAGCGCCGGATGAACTTTCAGACCTACTTTTCTTTGCTTTACGAGACTTTCCCGCCGGACGTGGTCTCGTATCTTCCCCGAAAAGTTCTTCGTTATCGGAGAGCGAAATGGGTTCGGGGGCGTCCCATTTCGGGCAATGGCGCAAAACTTCCCACGCACCTTCGTTGTTAAATTGTTTTTTTGCCGCCGACTCGTCACGGTACGCTTGTCGGACACGGGCCATAAAGTCGACCTCATTTTCACCGCTTCGGCTTGTACGTTGTAGACGTTTGTAGATACCGTTGAATTTTTGACAATTACCATTTAAGGTCGACCACATTCCCGTCAACATGTCTTTGGTACGCGGCGTACCAACATCCTTGTTGAACTCAACAAGGATTTTGTTCCAAAAACATTCATCTGATTGGTCGGCGCCCTTTTCGCGGTCCTCGGAAACGCAAACCCAACAATCCGCCAATAAAACTTCTTCGGCGGCGTCCCAACGCATGACCTTCCGACTTAAGTTGACGGCAACTTTTTTCCCCTTACGTCTCGCCTTTTCAACGGCGTCGGTGTCTTGAGGGGGTTGGTTTTGTTGAAAAGATTGTGGTTGTGACCATTGGTGTTGTGACCACATTTGAGGAGGGGGTTGAAATTGTTGTGGTTGTTGTTGAAGGTTTTGAAATTCTTGTTGAAGCATAAAGTGGTTGTATTGCTCTTGGGAAAATGTCGGCATCACGGTGTTTTGGGTGGACGATACCGATTGTTGGGACGAAGGTGTTGACGGGTTGGACGGCGATGAGCCGGAACCTCCCCATCCGAAAATACCGTTCATCCAATCAGGGTGTGGTGGTTGAGACATTTTGGAGAGGTTTTGAGAGTGAAAGGGTAAGAAATTGTAGAGAGTTAGAGAGTGAAAGTGTAAGAGATGGTGTGAAAAAATGTAAAGGTTAAATGGGTTATTTATAATAGGTTTATTTAAAAAAAAAATTAAATTTTTATGGAAACTAGCCGTTGCAACGGCTAGTGCCACGTGTCGATCGCTGATTGGGTCGTTGGAATCGTCGGTCGTCCGGCGCAAGGGGCCGCTCGCGTAGCGGGCGGTGCCGTGACGGAGCCGGCGAGCCCGCATGGCGTCCGGCGGACCCCGCCTCTCGCCACTACACCCGAAGCTCTTACTACTCATTTAGCTTTAACCGCTTTTACAAAAGATTTGTATAAAAACTTTCGTAATTAAAACCTTAGGGGAAATATTCATAATACATTGACCAACCTATCACACAAAAATATTAACTACTTAGACTTTCCTATTGTATAGGAAAAGTTTGAAAGATTAGAGAATATACAAATCTATACTATCTATAAAGCATTTATGACTACTAAACATAGTAACTCCTTAAACTTAAACTTAAGGACATTTCCACTTTTAGTAACTTCTTCAACACCACAAAAATAAAAAAATACTGTTTCAAGGATTCGAACACAAGACCTCTTGTGAAATCTGACTGTGTGTTAACCAATTGCTCTAAATGACACTTTGTTTTATCCCAAAAAAACAAAGTACATATCACTGAAAATGCTCGCATTTTTCCCCTCTTTTATTTCCGTTACAATTTAATTTTCCGGAAACGTATTCAACACTTATTGACTACACTAATTTTTCGGAATATACTTATCACCCAATTAATTTACTTCCTAAATTGACTATATTACCCACAAGTATATCTTAAGAAGATAGAAGCTTTTGTTCATCTTTCAACATAACGCATATCTTACTCCTTTATAATGTGTTTAGGACTACTAAATATAAAAGTCCTTAAACTTAAACTTCAACTTTTTTCAGTAACATCTTAAACACCGCAAAAATAAAAAAATGTTACTTACAGGATTCGAACACAAGACCTTTCTGAGTACATACTGTGTGTTAACTGATTGATTTAAATGACACTTTGTTTTAGAACAAATAAACTGTAACACCCGTATTTTTAAAACATTGTTTAAAACATTTAAAATATAATTTCCAACATTATCATGTTGTCCAAAATATAGTTTAACAAAAACTTTAAAACCTTTATCAGAGTTTACAAGAATACGGTGTCACAAAGTATATCAAAACCATAGGTAAACGGGATCTACCTATGAGCTCCCATGCTAAACATATCTAGGCCACTTCTAGTGCAACCTTCTATCACTTCAAACATGTACCTGAGCACATAGCCACAAAACAAACGTAGTACGTGAGACAAAATAGTCTCGTGAGATACATGGGTTTTAGACCCGGCAATAATATATAAATAATCGCACATATTAAAAAATATATATAAATATACTTTAGTTACCTCCGTGGTAACCCTAACACATTCATATACATCGATCACCTCCTCGGTAATCCTATCACATTCATTCATAGCCTATTCGACCCGTCAAGTTGTTCGAAATGCCTCCAATCCAACGAGACCTCATTTTCGTCCTACTAACCAGAATGCATCCGATTCAGTAGAACCCCCTTTGTCACCTTGTCCAAGCAAGGTGACCCATCTTATCTTACTAATCAGAATGCCTCCAATTAAGTGAGATCCAACATCTTGTTGGGTGATCGGAATGCCTCCAATCCATCAGTTTAAAGATACCATGATAACCAGAATGCCTCCGAATCTACCACGTACATGTCCTATTTCAGTCTACCCGTCATAGCTATTACATGTGACTATATGTCACATCTATCAACAATGCCGTAAGACCATCATACAATCTATCCACATACTAATCTTAATTAGTATTCACATAATCAAATCAACTATTTTCATCATTAGTAATCACATATTATAAAAATATACTCCTTTACATCATATCAATAATTAGTTATTAATCACTTTTCATTATCATGATCTCTTTCAATATCATCAATCATTTTAGACATACTTAGATAGTCTACTATTTACCTTTTCTCATCTTTTCAATCATATCTTTATTAAAATCATTTATTAATAAAGACCCATAAAACATCATATGTATTTTCAAAAATCATTTGCTATGTACCCAGTTTTAAAAGTCTCATGTACTCACCTTAGCGATAGCTAAATCCATATCGTGTTTATCAACATGAATCCTTGCTTTCCGCCTTTGGAATATCTCCAACCTTTAGGTCCTTGCAACCTATCAACATAATCATCACATTTCTAGTTATCATCCATAACTAGACATCAATTATCAACCCATAATAACATTCCTAACCACCAAGTTCATTCAACTTGGTGAAATCTCAAACCCTAGTTCAAGATTTACATCATGAAATTCCAAATCTAGCAAGAACACAAGGTTCCTAAGCTAGCTATGAGTGTTTTACACTCTACATAATCATCTTCCCCAAATATCCATGGTAGGTTGTCCAAACCACCATTTTTCTCCAAATACATCTCATAACTAGTATAGATCTAAGTTAAAAATATGTTTCCCCATGTTTAAACATCATAGATAAGAGTTCTACATGCTCTATTTCATCATTCATGAAAACCCCAAAAGTTAGGGTTAACATTCATTCAACCAAATTCCCCAAATCTTACATCTAAAGCTTAAGAAAGAAGAGATTTACCTTAATCTTCAACAAAGGAAGCAAAATCACTTGATTTGAACCCCAAAATCGGCTCCAAACGACCTTTTCCACTCAAAATATGTATAAGAACTTAGAGAGAGAGTTAGGGTTTCAAGTTTGGCATCTAATGGCCCTAAACCCGAATTTAATGCTCCAGACGACCTCGCGCGCTCGACTACCACCTTGTCTGTAACACCTCAATTTTTTAAAACAGTTTTTAAATCATATTTTTAAATAAAAATATTACAATGTCCAATATCTCACAAAATACGGTTTAACAAAAACCATTAAAACATTTATCAGAGTTATGAAATCCGGTATTACAAAGATAATATCATAACCATAGGATAAACGGGTTCTACCTACGAGCTCCCGAGCTAATCAACACTAGGCCACTTCTATCGAGACCCTCTAGTCCTTCGGTCCTGAACCTGAGTACATAGACAAAAACAAAGTAGTACGTGAGACAAAATAGTCTGGTGAGATACATGGGTTTTCGACCCATTCTCAAAAGATTTATAAAATAATATTTATAACATTATAATTATTTATCCTTATCATTTCTTATTAATTCGCAATTCATCTTCTATTCATTTAACCGTATAAACTAATAAGCTTACCGTAAGCTTACTCATCATCTAATCACATATTTGTGGGCTATCTCCAAGCTCACACTTTCTTTATCACATATGCAACGGACCTCTCCGAAGCCAACTCTCCCGATATGGGACGTCATAGGTAAACTATCAAGGTAATTGGGAGCCTCCATCTTACCGAGATTCATAAGCTCTCCCCGTTTCCGGTTCGTCATGCTCACCCAACACTGGGTGTCGTAAACTGTGACATTCTACTCTTTGCGCAGGGAGGTACCACCCCAAGTAGACGTCTCATGCTCCCCCATTTCTAGGCGGTCTTATTCCGGGTATCTCATTAACACTTATGAGCTTCAGCTCCTTTCATCAAAATATGAGCATTAGCTCTTTCATCAATTTCATCACTTATTAGAATACACCTATTCTAATTTATCATGTCATTCTCCTTACTTATTCAGTTTCAATCTCGACTTTACCAAATCCTTTACTAATTTAAAACATATCTATCTTTTGTCAAAATCATATTACTTTGACTCTTCTTTGACTAGAATGCATGTTTATTACTAGTCACTTTATACTTATTCCCTTAGTAATTCGATAACTACTTTAATTAGTATAATATACTAACCGATACTTATTACTTAAAAATCATTGTCTCAAGCTTTACTAATACATACTATTAATAAATCGATTATCAAGCTCTTTTAAATCATTATCTTTATTCATACATCTTGTTTATAAAAACTCATTAATTACTTTTCATTATCATAATCTCTTTCAAAATCATTAATCATTTAGACATACTCAAATAGTCTATTACTAGCACTTTCTTATCATATCAATCTTATCTTTATTAAAAACGTTTATTAATAAAGACTCCTAAACATCATAGTTTTCAAAATCATTTGCTATGTACTCAGTAAAAGTCTCATGTACTCACCTTAGCCAAGCTAACTCCAAATCGTGTCTAATAGCACGAATCCTTGCTTTCCAACTTGTGAAATGTCACCAAACTTTAGGTCTTATTGACCTAGCATCAATATCATCACAATAACTAGTTATTATCCATAACTAATAACTAATAAATCCCTATTCACATTCCTAACCACCAAGTTCATCCAACTTGGTGGGAATCTCAAACCCTAGTTCAAGATTTCCATCAATAAACCCAAATCCAACTTGTACACATCAATTACAAGCTTACAATGAGTGTTCTACACCCATGATTAGTCATCTTCCCCAAAGATGACATGGTTGGTTCCCCAAACCACCATTTCTACCCATACAAAGCTCACAAACTAACTACCAACCATCAAGGATCAAGAATCCTTACCATTGATGTTAAGATCCACAAGATTGATGAAGATTTGAGCTCTAGAACACCAAAATCGCCCCTCAAGAGCTCTCAAGTCGGCTGCCCTTTAACAATGGTGGAAAATGAGTGAAAACCCTAGCTTTCCCGATTTAATACTGGCCTCGCAGAGTTCACGCCGTGAAGACAACTTCGCGTCGCGAAGTTCCCGTGTTGTGAGACTTCGCGTTCGTTAACTGGTCGTGAACTCCAAAGATCAAAAACCCAATTTCCCTGATTGGTGTTCACGAACGTGAACAATAGTTCACGCCGTGAACCCTCTGGTGCAGCAAGGCTGCACTTTTTGTTCCACGACTCGACCCGGTTTCGTCCATAACTTCTTCATACGATGTCCAAATAACACGAAACCAATTCCTACGATCTTTAAATGATTTATCCTTGTTTATCATATTTTTTTCATAATTTATTTAATACAAAATTCCGGGTCGTTACATTGTCGCACGCTCGACACGACCAAAAGTGGTCATCCCCAGATACTCGCGCCCCTCGACAACCTCTCGCGCCACTCGACACTTGCTCGCGCCCCTCGACAAGGTCCTCACACCGCTCGACCAACCTTCTGTTCGAACTCCAAATTTTTGACCGTAGCTCGCGCCGCTCGACCGCGGCTCGCGCCTCTCGAGCATGGCTGGTACCCTTGGTCCGATTTTCTTGCTGATTTGGTCTAACTTTCGACCCGGTTTCGTCTATAACTTTCACATACGATGTCCAAATGGCACGAAACCAATTTCCACGTGTTTTAAATGATTTGTCCTTATTTATCACATTTTTCAATAATTTATTCGATTCATAATTTCGGGTCGTTACATAAACAACCAACTTTAAATAGAAAACATATTGTATCGAACTTTCCATGATCAATGTATTTGTTTGTGTGCTCACATATTCTTTAATTATAATCCTTAAGTTTGTTGAACTTGAATGTACTATTATGTTCTAGATGATAATGATTACTAATTGTAATTTTTAAAAACGGAAAAGATCATTCATTTGCGCAAATATTGTTGGAAAAACCGTGTAAACGAACAACACTTGCTCGCCACAAAATATAGTTTCTGGGTACCCGTCGCCGCATTGCGCGGATACCCTGCTAGTATGTGTAAAGTTTGTGTCGTTGTCAAATGAGAAGTTGACATGCAATCGAAGAAAGAGAAACAACCCAAGTTATATTCGGATATTAATACCTTATTCAACTACCAAAGCAAATGCGGATTTACTAACACACAAATCTTAATAATTAAAAGAAAGTAATAGTTATTTTATGTTGAAAGATCTACTCAGTTTATTTGTTATCTTGCTTCTTGTTATTTGTAATCATTTTTGTTCTGTTGTCGTAAAGTGGAACCAAACACTTTGTTCGATCGAGCATAACTTAGAGCCTCAGATATATTCCATTATCTGTTTAATCTTAACTTTTTTTGTGGCCTGGACTTAGTTGGTTTGAGCTTTATTTAACCTATACTTTTTCAAACCATTAAAGTTTAGGAGGTGATAAATATACCACATATTTTAATAGATCTACCACAACTGCTGCATCATGTGTTTGTACAGTTTGCGTTAATACTTGTACTTTGTGGTATATAAATCAAAAGTTGTGGTGAGAAAAATGAATTCCCTTAAATTTAGGTGTTTTTAGACCTGCGTCGAAAGCCGGTCTAACTCCCACTTTATGCACCTTTATTTTAGGCACCATGTTTGAAATATATCATAATATCACCCATAACCTAAAAAATATACTTCTTCTTCTTACTTGTCCTTGTCATGAGTTATATATAAATTATTTTATCTCATTTTCGTACATGTAACAAAATGAAGGTACAAAAATGGAATTGTCCTTGTTGTAGAGTAGAACAAACAGCCAATGAAAGATTGACACGTCAAATACTTAAGGGTCTTTATCGAATGAGTCGTCTAGGGATGGCTTACACCACATGGAAACCCTATTCTAAAGGAGATTATACCAAAAGTACCCCCAACAATCGTTATATTCATATAATAGTACTCGACTACACAACTCTTTTAAGTTCTTTTTATATTCCCAAACTTTTCACATGTTTATGGAGACTTTAGATATTTAGAAACTAGTTGTCTATTTGGTTTTGATGAAACCTAATGCTTCTCCCAAATAGTTATCTCATGTTTAATATTAATTTTGCCATATTATTTTATTATTCTTTTTTTAGTGATAAAATTTGACAAAGTGATGTTAATTAAGGTTAAATTAGACTAAACTGGATAGTTGGTAAGAATACATCCCATATATTAAAGTTTAAATGAGATAATTCATAGGTGTGAGTGAATACTAATATTATATTTTCTACCAAATAAGATAAATTTTCACATTGTATCACTTACTTTAAAATACTTTAAAACATAAATTCTATCACTTATTTTGAAACCAATGAATTACTTTTTTTCATAGTACATGGTTCTTGTAAATCATTATTTGCACATGCAACAAATATTACTAACAGTTTCGCCAAATATTTTACTTTGTTATTAACATAACAAGTTAGGTAAATACATAAGTTACGAATATTTAACTTTCTTAACAAAAACAATTTAATTACTTCCTCCGTATCAAAATAAGTGACACACTTTCCTTTTTGGGGTGTATCAAAATAAGTGATACACTTTGAAAACTTTCCTTTTTTGGTAAAAATAGTGGGACCCATACCCACTAACTATCCACTTTAAGAAAGTGAAATTACCCTTATACCCTTACTTTTACTTTTAAAACTCATTAATATCACCTTATTCAAGAAAAGTGGGACCCATTCTCCACTAACTATGTACTTTAATCTATTTTAACATCTACTTTAATCTTTTACCTCAAAAAACGTGTAAGCCAATTTGTGTCACTTATTTTGATACGGAGGAAGTATAATATTTATGAGAAATGATAATAACAGCTCTTAGGACTGTCAATAAGAAGGTAAAATCAAAGTAAAAACCACCCCCTGAATTTTAGAATCACTATTCTATCAATAAATATATAAACTTTTTATGCATGATAGTCCATTAAGGAAACCCAATATTAAAATAACATTTATTTTGTACTTTACAAAATGCTTTACAAGTAAAGATTCCAAGCCAAATAACCAAAAGACAAGCTAGCCGGCTTCATAGGACCCAATAATTTCACTTATCATAAGTCAACCAACTTATTAACGGTAACGTAAACTACGTTGATAAGTCTACCAACTTATCACCCACACAACTTTCCCACCTCTATAAAATTCCCAAATTCCTACAAAATAATTTCTTATTTGAGAGAGAGAGAGAAAGAAGCAAAGGAGGAGAGAGAAACACACACATATATATACATACAGTGTGTGTATGTATATAGATAGAGAAAAAGACTCTGTATTCTTCTTCATCGACCTAGTTCTTTATCTCTGTTCTAACGTCAATCTTGTTAAGGTCAATCTCTTCACAACTCAGTTTCTGTTTGTTTCTTGAAATATTTTTCTTCAAAGTTGCTATCTTTTTTCATCTTTTTAATTAAAAAATGTATAATCTTGAAATTTTTTACAAAATTTACATCGGTTTTTTCAATTTAGTCAGGTTAAAGATCAAGTTGTTTCAAAGATCTAGTTTTTGGTTGATGGGTCTGAAATATTTCGATTTAAAGTTGCTTTCTTTTTATTAGAAAATATTTTTTTAGTTAGAAAATATTAAAGCTTGAAACTTTTTAACAAAATATACCTGGGTATTTTTTTTTCTTTCAATATAGTTAAGATTAATTATTAAATAAATATATATTTTTCAGATCAAGTTTTTAGTTGCTTTCTATTCACTGTTCTTTCAAACTCTTTTTTTTGTCTCATAATTCTTTTTTGTAAAAATGTATTCCATTTTAAAACATATTTTCAAATACTAAATGGGTTTCGGCAATTTTGTTAGATTACATGTAAAAAAATTTGTAAAATTTATTAAAAAAATGTTAAAATTTTAAAAACTTTAACTACCAGGGTTTGCAGTTTCTATAAGATTGAAGCTCAAGTTGTTTTAAAGATCTAGTTCTTATAAATGGCTTTTTTTAAATATATTTTTTTTCTTTTATTCTTTTTTATTTTTTATTTTTAATTTTCCGAATCTTGAAGTTTGTGTCTAAGCAAGCAATAAATGTTTTCTTTTTGTGAACATGGCCCAACTGACAATAACACAATCAATTTATTTATTTGGGTACTTTTTTATCCGACCCGACCCTTTTTTCTTGTTTCTTACTTTTTGTGCAGTTACAGATCTGAACCCTAATTTTGAAGTTTTTGATTTGGGGACGGCTGAGGTCCAATGTCATCCCTAAGTAGAGAACTTGTGTTCTTGATCTTGCAGTTTCTTGATGAAGAAAAATTTAAAGATTCAGTTCACAAGTAAGTGTTTATTTTCACAATTTTTTTTATATTTATTTATAGTTTGTATGTTTTTGTTCGCAAGTATTTATGTAAATTATTGAGTTGTTTCGAAGTAGGTTTTGAAAGTGATAAATTAGTTGTAATAATTATCTTTCTTAGTGTGAAAATATGCAAAAAATTATAATTATGGCATTATTAAAGAAATCAAAAGATACTAAAAATATAGGGGTAGTTGTAAACAATTTGCCCAAATATTATAGATATTAGAACGTTAATGCCGAACATGATTAACTGACCTATTATTTCCTTTTTTGTGGGATTTATAATTAGTTAATTAAATTAATTTATTATAGATTGGAACAAGAATCAGGGTTTTTCTTTAACATGAAGTATTTTGAAGATGAGGTACAAAATGGTAATTGGGATGATGTTGAGAAATATCTTTCGGGTTTTACAAAAGTCGATGATAATCGGTATTCTATGAAGATATTTTTTGAAATCAGGAAGCAAAAGTATCTTGAAGCATTGGATAAGTAAGCCATTTTTTTCAAATTAACTAAAAAATAATAAAAATAGTTCTGATTTTACAAATATTTATAATTAACCAAATTTCTTTGTTAGGCATGATCGGTCAAAGGCGGTTGAGATTCTTGTAAAGGATCTTAAAGTTTTTTCTTCATTTAATGAAGAACTTTTTAAGGAGATAACTCAATTATTAACATTGGAAAATTTTAGGTAATGCTTTAATTTTGAATATTTCAAGCACTAGATAGTGGTTTGATTATATTTAACTTTTTTTAAAGTTTTTCTATAACTTTTTTTTATAGGGAAAACGAGCAATTATCGAAATATGGAGATACAAAATCGGCTCGAGCTATAATGTTAGTTGAGCTCAAGAAGCTTATTGAAGCAAACCCTTTGTTTCGTGACAAATTGCAATTTCCTAATCTTAAAAACTCAAGATTACGAACTTTAATTAATCAAAGGTATGCCAAATAACCGTTTTGATTTCGAAATAATCGTGAATTTATATGTTGTTACATATTATATATATATTTTTTAATAATGATATATATATTTTTATTTTTTATGCAAGTTTGAATTGGCAACATCAACTTTGCAAAAGCCCGAGACCAAATCCCGATATAAAAACGTTATTTGTTGACCATTCGTGTGGTCAACCGAACGGTGCACGGGCCCCATCACCTGCAACTAATCCATTACTTGGACCATTACCTAAAGCTGGAGGCTTTCCTCCTATGGGTGCTCACGGGGTTTGTATTTTGACCTTAATTTTGACTTTTTTTGGCTTATTGATTTAATTTTGACTTTTTTTTTGGGCATATTTGATTTAATTTTGACTTTTTGCAGCCATTTCAACCTACACCAGGGCCCGTTCCGACCCCACTCGCGGGTTGGATGTCGAATCCTCCACAAGTGTCGCATCCAAGTGTTTCGGGTAGTGCAATTGGGCTCGGTGGGCCATCTATGCCAGGTCAGCATTCTATTATAATAAAAAAATAAAATAAAATAATTAATTGTAAATTTGTAATAAATATTAATTTCTGATTATTAAATGTGATTAATTAATATTTACAGTTGCTTTGAAGCACCCGCGGACCCCACCAACGAACCCTTCTTTAGATTTCCCTTCTGCAGATTCTGATCATATGAGCAAAAGAACAAGAAATATGGGCATGAATGAGGAGGTAATTTTAATTTAATAAATTTATATATTTTAATAATATTTCTGTTATTTGTCTTATAATTTTTTCAAATTTATACAGGTAAATCTACCAATAAATGTATTGCCCGTATCGTTCCAGGGGCATAATAGTAATCATACACAAGCTTTTAATGCACCCGATGATTTGCCAAAAACCGTTGCACGAACCCTAAATCAGGGTTCATCTCCTATGAGCATGGATTTCCATCCAATCCAACAAACATTACTTTTAGGTATCTTTTTATGTGTCTTTGACTTTTGGTCAACGTGCAAATTATAGTAAATTGTGCATGCATGACTGACTTGTACTATAACTACAAGGGTGTTGTACCTTATACGTATATTTTATTTACTTTCCATGTAAATATCACTTTCCATGTAAACATTTTGACTTGTTGACTTTTGTTGACTTTAATTTCAACATTATGCACCAGTTGGAACAAATGTGGGAGATATAGGATTGTGGGAAGTCGGATCACGAGACAAATTAGTTCTTAGAAATTTCAAAGTTTGGGATATCAGTGCATGTTCAATGCCTATGCAGGTTTATTTAAATAATTAAATTCAAATATAATCATTTTATATTATTATTATTATTTAAAAGTTTTATTTTAATCTTTTTGTTTTACTGAATTTAGGCTGCTCTCGTGAAAGATCCCGGTGTCTCTGTGAACCGTGTAATTTGGAGTCCCGATGGTTCATTGTTTGGTAATATTTTCAAATCATTATTTTATCGTTAAATATTCATATGAATTAAATATTCATATGAATTAAATATTCATATGAATTAATTGTTTAATAATTTATTTATTTTTATTACAAATAGGAGTTGCATACTCAAGACATATTGTTCAAATATATTCATATCATGGGGGTGATGATGTTAGACAACATCTAGAGGTTTGTTTCTTATTCGACCCGTTTACTTCTGAATGAATCAATTCGGGTTCTTTTTCATATCAAATGGGCCAAAAATCATAATTTTTTTAATAATTGAATCTTTTTTGCCTGTCAACCCGACCTGGCCCGTTTCGACCCGAACCCATTTTGACCCGTTTCTTTTTTGTTGCAGATTGATGCTCATAATGGTGGAGTAAACGATATTGCATTCTCTAATCCCAATAAGCAACTTTGTGTGATAACTTGCGGTGATGATAAAACCATTAAGGTTTGTTTAATGTTGTTATGGTGTAATTTTTTTTATGATTAATTAAATTAAATACACTAATTTTTTATATATTTGCTAACAAATAATTAAAAGGTATGGGATGCTGCAACGGCTAAACAACTACACGCTTTTGAAGGTCATGATGCTCCTGTATATTCTGTATGCCCTCATTATAAAGAGAATATTCAGGTAGCTTTATACTATTTCTATTGTATTTTTAGATTAAATAATAATATTTGTACGTATTTAGTCTAGGCATGTGCAAACTGGAACGAAAACCATTTTAATTATATTTATATAGTACTTATCATTATATATAAATCTAGCATTTTTGTATTAAAACTTCACTTTTTCAAAATTAATTAAATAATTTTTGAAACAGTAAATTTTTAAGTAAAAAATATATTGTATTAACTCAATTGGACACACGTATGTACAATAATGACTAAACCGGGATAAATGTAAAGTATGTAGTTATTTTAACCAAAAACCATATCTAATTCTTGCTCAAAATGGGAATAAATATGTACTAATTTTATTTATTTATATAATAATTTTTTTTTGTGAAGTTTATATTTTCAACGGCTCTTGATGGGAAGATAAAAGCTTGGTTATATGATAACATGGGATCTCGAGTTGATTATGAGGCTCCAGGCCGCTGGTGCACCACAATGGCATACAGTGCTGATGGAACAAGGTAAAACGGGCCAGCCCGTTTAGTAAAACGGGTCATATCGGGTTCGGGTCAAAATGCTTATATTTGGTATATCTATATCTATTTTGGGGTTGGGTTGACCCGTAACACTTTCCATCTATAAAATTAATTAATTTTTCATAAATAATTACTGTCAGAGATGAAACATAAACCGGATCAACCCATTTAAAAGTAAATGGGTCGAAATTACCATTTCCAATTTGGCCTACCAACGTTGACTTATTTGTCCTTTTTATATGTTGAAATTTTTCTAATTTTTTTTAATATATATTTTTTTAAATAGGCTTTTTTCTTGTGGAACAAGTAAAGATGGTGAATCACATATAGTAGAATGGAATGAAAGTGAAGGAGCAGTGAAAAGAACATATTTAGGGTTTAGAAAACGATCGTTAGGTGTTGTTCAATTTGATACAACAAAAAACCGATTTTTGGCAGCTGGCGATGATTTTGCAATTAAATTTTGGGATATGGATAATACTCAGCTTTTAATCAGTCTTGATGCTGATGGTGGCCTTCCGGTAATAATATTATCTGTTTTATTTTTATTATATTTTTTTGGAATCTATTATTTTATTTACCGTCATACTCTGTTAAACTCAAAAACATCTGATTATTTGATTATTAAGGGACCAAATAATTATTTTGGATGATGAATTTAGTTGCAAAATGAAATTACTTATTCTCCCTTTTATTAAACAATTTTTTGTTTCTTTTACTCCCGTTTTGCAAAATGTCTCTTTTTTCCTGGAAAATGTCATCTAATAATCAGAATATTTAATATCACATATAATATTTAATATGTCATCTGATAATCCAAAAATAGTTTGATTATTTAATTATTTAGGGAGCATATAATTATTTTTGGATGATGAATTTAGTGGTAAACAAAATTACTTATTTGCCCTTTCATTAATTTTTTTTTTGTTCTACGGTAATAGTAAAATTTAGTTGTCTTCTGGTAATAATAATATTATTTTTATTTTTATTATATATGTTTTGGGATTATTATTTTAATTAATGTCAAACTCCGTTAAACTCCAATACATCTGATAATTTGATTATTTATGGACGAAATAATTATTTTCAGATGATGGATTTAACGGTCAAACAAAATTACTTATTTGTCCTTTCACTAAACATTATTTTTTGTTTTACTCTCGTTTCGTTAAATGTCTCCGTTTTCCTTGAAAATGTCATTTTAGTCATTTTACTTATTAACTTCTAAAGATTTTAATATGATTTTTTTATATTATAAATTAAAGGCAAGCCCGCGAATCCGATTTAACAAAGACGGTGCACTTTTGGCTGTTTCTTCAAATGAAAATGGAATAAAAATTTTAGCAAATTCTGACGGTCTTCGAATGCTTCGAACTTTTGAGAATCTTTCTTATGATGCGGCTTCAAGAACACCAGAAGCTGCAAAGGTAGTTTCTTTTATTAATATTAATTAAAATAATTAAAATCACTCGTTATTCTCTTTTTATCAATACTTATATTTTGATTTTCTTTTTTGTTTAATTTTTTTTTTTGTTACACAGCCTGCGGTAAATAATACAATATCAGCTGCTGCTGGTGCTACTAGTGCTGCATTAGCAGAGAGGGTTGCATCTGTTGGGTCGATCTCTGGAGTGGTTAGTTTTTAAATTAAATTTACAAAAAATCCTTTTTTTATACTTTATAAATATATTCATAAAGGTGAAAATTTATAATGATATATATATGGTTATGCTAGAATGGAGATATCAGAAATATGACAGATGTCAAACCAAGAATCGCTGAAGAATCAAATGACAAATCAAAAATTTGGAAGCTAACAGAAATTAGTGAATCTTCTCAGTGTCGGTCTTTAAAGCTTCCGGAAAACATGAGAGTAACAAAGGTATCTTTTTTATTTATTATTTATTATTTATTGTTTAGTGAAAGATAAAATTACACGGATGCCCCTGTGGTTTGGGTTCATTTTCTGTTTTCGTCCCTAAGTATGAGACATTACACGGATTTTCCCTATTTTTGAAACTCATAGTCATAACACTTATGGTCCCTGAGTCTGTTAAACTTAACTATCTTTATTAAATCATTGTATATGACAATTTTGCCCTTCTAAGAATTACACTTATTAATTTCTCCAAGGGTAAAACTGTCATTTGTAATAATTTAACAAAGATTGGTTAAAGTTAACAGGCTCAGGGACTACGGAGACTACGGAGTGTTACAAGCTTCAAAAGTAGGGACGATCCATGTAATTTCGCATACGTAGGAATGAAAACTGAAACTAAAGGACCAACTGTGTAGTTCACTCTAAAATATATTAATAAGAGTTTTAATAAAGATGAAAATTTTGTGATTATCTATTTGTTTAATTTTATTTTTTCAGATATCGAGATTGATATATACGAATTCTGGAAATGCTATTTTGGCGTTAGCATCAAATGCAATTCATTTGTTATGGAAATGGCAAAGAAATGAACGCAACGCAAGTGGAAAGGTAAGATTAATGATTATTAAGGGGGTGTTTGGATTCACGTTTAGGAATTTAATAATTTGGTTATAAGTTATTAATGTTTTGATATACGCTTGGGATAACTTGATTAATTTATTATTAAATATCATATAATTACTTTAAGATATAAATTAGTAGTAAAATTTTATAATTTACAGCCCCTTTTGCAGGCAACAGCTGGTATTTCACCACAATTATGGCAACCATCAAGTGGGATTTTAATGACGAATGACGTGGCGGACATGAACCCTGAAGAATCTGTGTCTTGTTTTGCTTTATCAAAAAACGATTCTTATGTGATGTCAGCATCAGGTGGAAAAATTTCATTATTCAACATGATGACATTTAAGGTAATGTTGTAGTTCCATTTTTTTTATTAGGAAAAATGTCATAAAATAGGATTATATTTTGTGAGGTGGTGCGTTTTGGTAATTAATAAATTGTAGAGAAAAAAAATATAATTTATTAAAAATGGTAAAGGCATATAATGACAAATATATAAAGAATTTGATGAAAATGTTAAATTAAATATTAGTTGAATGAAAGTAGAAGGGGGGTAATCACATTTTCATCAAATAATGACAAATAATTCACTAGCATTGTGGGCTGACTCAAAACTTGTAATTACCAAAATAGACACTAAAAAGTTATAATTACCAAAATGGACCACCATCAAGTATATTGCTATTTATCCTGTTTTCCCTGTTTATTATCCTCTTGGCTCTCATAAAAAACAAAGTTTGACTTTTTGAGGTCAACCTGACTTATATCTTGAATTGGTCAAAATTGCAGACAATGACAACATTTATGGCCCCACCACCAGCAGCAACATTTCTTGCTTTCCATCCTCAAGATAATAATATCATTGCTATTGGTATGGATGATAACACTATCCAGATTTATAATGTTCGTGTGGATGAGGTAAATATTACATATCTTTTTGATGAATTTATGATAAATTATAGATTGGAATTTTTTGGCCCGTTTACCCGATTCATCCCATACCAAAAGAAGTACTCATTTTTTTATATGAACCAGTTTTGACCCGTTATATACCCACGGGTCCCACCCACCTCTATTTCTGAAAATTTATTTAAATCTTAGGTTTAAATATTCCTTATGATAATATATTTTTTTTTTTGGGAAAAAAGGTGAAAAGCAAACTTAAAGGCCACTCGAAAAGAATCACGGGTCTTGCTTTCTCTCACGTGCTCAATGTGCTTGTTTCATCTGGTGCAGATTCTCAGGTTAGTAACCGCATTTTCTTGAATTTTAGATAAATAATATTTTATTATTTTATTAAGTTTTCCTATGTTTCATGTAAATTCTTTTTTTTTTAGATTTGTGTTTGGAGTTCTGACAGTTGGGAAAAACAAAAATCAAAATACTTGCAACTGCCGCCAGGTAGGACAGCAGCTGCACAATCTGACACACGGGTTCAGTTTCATCATGATCAGACTCACTTTCTGGTTGTTCATGAAACTCAATTGGCGGTTTATGACGCATCAAAATTAGAATGTGTAAAACAGGTGAGAACTTGATTTTATTTTTAAATATATGTTTTTTTGGTAGTTGTGTAAACGGGCCGGGTTGGGTTTATCTCACATTTTTTTGTGAATTATTTAAGTAATCAATGTATTAATACAAAAAAAGTTGCAATTTCGATTGGGTTATGTTTTTATCTCAAATGGGTAAAAAAAGTGTTGCTAAAGAGTAACGGGTCATATAGGTTGAAAGTCACCTAAAAGTAAGTGTATTATTATAATGGGAGATGATATCTACACCAAAAAAACTTATATACCGTACAAGTTTTAAAGCTGGTTGTACAATTGTACAAGTATATCAAAACATAAATTGTGGTGTGTGATTAAATTTTTGTGGTGTAATATCGCCTCCCTTTTTTAATTCACCCTTTTTTAATTCATACGCAAAATATTAAATCCTTAAGTTCAAAGTTTTGGTTTTCCTTAAACATATTCAACGGTATAATTTTTTATTACAAAAATAAAATGACAAGAAAAATTTGCGGGTCAACCCGATCTATCTAACCCCGCTAAAAGTTTACCTGTTTTAATCCAAGCATATATGCATTAAAAATTACCTGTTTTTTTTTTTCAGTGGGTCCAACGTGAATCTTCTGCCCCAATATCACACGCTGCATTTTCATGCAACAGTCAACTTGTTTACGCGTGTTTTTTAGATGCAACTGTGTGTGTTTTCACCGCTTCACACCTTCGTTTACAGTGTCGAATTAATCCTTCTGTTTATCTTTCACCCAGTGCTCTCAGGTAAAATCTTTTTTTTTAAAAGATCGATACTTTGACTTGTTTGACTGATAATTTGACTTGTTTGACCGATTTCCCACATGGGTTTTCAAATCTTGATGTTTAGTTATTAAAAAATGTGGCACTTTTTTAGAAAGGTTTTGGAGGAGAACCAACTCTTTTATAGTTTCCAACTATTTATTTATTTTTATTTTTTATGTCGCTCAAATTTAACATTCAAGGAAAAAAAGTTCAAATTAATAACTTAATTAATGAAAAATATCAACCTTTTTATAGTTTCTAACTAATTTTTTATTTTTTTGCAGTTCATATTTAACGTTTAAGGAAAAAAAGTTCAACTTTATAACTGAATTTTTGAAAATTACCAACTTTTTTGATAGTTTCCAACTATTTATTTATTATTAAAATTTTTGCAGTTCAAATTTAACGTTTAATGAAAAAAAGTTCAACTTTATAACTGATTTTTTGTAAAATACCAACTTTTTTATATTTTCCAACTATTTATTTATTAAATTTTTTTTTGCACTTCAAATATAACGTTGAAGGAAAAAAGTTCTACTCTATAACTAGATTTATGAAAAATACCAACTTTTTTATAGTTTCCAACTATTTTTTTTCAGTTCAAATTTAGCGTTTAAGGGAAAAAAGTTCCAACTTTATAACTGATTTTTTTAAAAATACCGCTTTTTTTTATAGTTTCCAACTATTTTTTTTTTTTTTTTTTTTTTGCAGTAATTTGAACGTTCACCCGTTGGTGATTGCGGCCAACCCACAAGAAGTGAACCAATTTGCAATCGGGCTTTCAGATGGAACGGTTCATGTTATCGAGCCACTTGAATCAGAAGGCAAATGGGGGGTCCCACCGCCCCCTGAAAACGGGTCAACAAGCAATGCAGCCGCCACGTCACCTGCCCGAGGGTCAGGGTCAGAACAAGGGCAGAGGTGACCGACATGTGGGTCCCGCAACACAAGTTTTTTATTTTTATTTTTAAACACTTGTTTTGTTGGGCAGGTTTTTTAAAAATTTAGGGATGTTGTTGTTTATTGACCATGAGGGATTTGTAGATCTATCTAACTTGTGTGTGTGTAACGTAATTGTGAAATGATTTTAGGGTTCTAGATTATAATGATGATGGAATGTTGTTTAATTTTATTTTTCGATGATACAGGATTCATAAAGTTACTTTGTTTTGGGGCGTATGGGTAGGGGTGAACATTTGGCCCGTAAAAACCGAAAACTCACCGAAACTGAACTAAAACCGTAAACATGTTATCGATTCGGTTTCAATATTGAAAATGTTGTTTAATTTTATTTTTCGATGATACAGGATTCATAAAGTTACTTTGTTTTGGGGCGTATGGGTAGGGGTGAACATTTGGCCCGTAAAAACCGAAAACTCACCGAAACTGAACTAAAACCGTAAACATGTTATCGATTCGGTTTCAATATTGAAAATTTGTCATTTTCGGTTTTGGTTCGGTCCTCGGATAGTGATGAGCATTTGGGCTACCAAAACCAAACTGAAACCGAACTGAATAAAACCGAAAACATGTAATCGGTTCGGTTTTGATTTTGAAAATTCATCACTTTTTATTTCGGTTCTATTGATTTCGGTTTAGTTTTTGGACAATGCTCACCCCTACGAATCAACCTTTATAATGTTCAATTTGAAGCTCATATTGCCACTTTTATTATGTTTAATTTGGAGATGCTAAGCGTCAACCTTCTTGTAGTTTTTGCAAACTGGACCGAAAATGGACAATCAAACCGATCTATAACGGTTTGGTTACTGATTTTAATTTTTATGCAAAATCAGTTCTCGCTTCGGTTTGGTAAGTTGAAGAAAGTTTCGCATTCTCGCTTCAGTTTGGTAAGTCGAAGAAAGTTTCGCAGATCTTAGCACGGTTCATGCCGGTTTTCAGGTCAGTAGTCCAAGATGTCATTGGTTGGGTTCTTATTTAAGGGCAGAGGATACTTAACATAATTTGTTGTTTACAGTTGTTGGATTCAGCTTCTAAAATTAGTTCATATATTGTTTGTAAAGTACATGAAACTCGCAATTTTGTTCAATCGCGATGGTATGGTTAGTGGTTAATATTCAATTGTTTTATTGTTTAATCAAAACTTAAATTTAATATGTTGACTAAACTATTAAATATAGACCCTGTTTCAGATAAATGATCATTCGTAAAAGTTTGATATATTTCTTAGGTAAATATTTACTGAGAAGATTCAGAAATGATTATGATAAAAATTAGGTCATGTATGTCATAAACAAAACTAGATCATCCTAAAGAAGTCATTGGATCAAAATGGTCAAGATCAAATCCCTAGCCACTACCACCTACAGCCACCGCCGGCCGCCGCCAGTGGCCGACGGCGGTGGTGGTGGCTGACAGGGAAGGTGCTGGGGGTGGTGGTGAAACACATGTGTTTCAAGTCACAAAACACATGTGTTTCAATTCATTTCAAACACGTGTGTTTCAAGTCACGAAACACATGTGTTTCACTAAAACACGTGAGTTTATAAAACACAGGGGCGCATTTCAAAAGGTGAAACACATGTGTTTTAAGAGGTGAAACACATGTGTTTCAAAATGTGAAACACATGTGTTTCAACCACATGTGTTTCAAGTCATGAAACACATGTGTTTCACTAAAAACATTAGTTTCTAAAACATAGGGCAACATGCGAACTACGAAGCACATGTGTTTCAAAAGGTGAAACACATGTGTTTCAAGTCACGACCACCACCGCCGGCCGCCACCTCCGGTCGCCGTCTGCCGATCTCCGCCATCCTCCGGCGGCCGCCGGCGGCCGTCGTCTCTGCTCGCCAGATGTAGGTGGAGTATTGATGTATTGAAACACATGTATTTGTAGTGGTGGTGGTGGTTGTTTGAATCTTGATCTTGACATTTGACTTTTTCTTAATCCAATGCCTAATAATTGTCACTTAGGAGTAGATAAAATTAATGGACTACCTTGAACAAACCGCTAAGTTTCTAATGCATATCTTGAATTATAAAACCCATTTATGAGTTTCCATTGCATATCTTATAATTCATTTCTTTTATGAGTTTTGATAATGACAGCCATTAAGGCTGTCACTAATCGCATAAAGGTTGTATATTAATTCATGGTAAGAAGTGGTTCCTAAAATTCATGGGTAATTATAGATTGATGTAAAAGCTTTTAATGCATGTTTATTGAAGGGCTGTCATTATCAAAATATTTTTTTTATTTATAAAAACCAGTCTTCACTCTATTACCCGAAGAACAATAAGCGTTGACCATGAAATGAAATATTTGACCATTTGACCAACACTTGTATTTTGGACAAAAGACATCAAAAACCCTAAATTCATAACAAATCCCCTAAATCATTCATTCACCTTCAGCTCTTCAAGTGCAGAGGACTTCGGCACAACAAACACCATTGAAACCTTATACCTCTCCGAATTTCATTGATTACACCCTCAATTACGCCGTAAATGGAGACGGAGAGTTTGAGCTACGGCGTCGCCGGTGCTCAGGCAGCAGAAGCCTTAAATTTGATGGTTCAGTCAGCTTTGATTGCTGAAAAAACCGTTTGCTGGCTTCTGTTTCTGGTAAATCGATACTACATTATCATTATATTTGTTTAATATTAGAAGATCTATATTCACGCAGCTTTCTGGTATTAGCTTTCACGGTCTCTGTGTATATTAAGTTGTTAGTACATAATTTGGAGATTAATCTTAGCGTTTTACCTCATTGGAGCTTGATTCTGATTCTGATTTGAATATAACGATTAATGCTGCTTCGGTCAAGCAAATCTCTGTTAATTAAATGTGTTTGTTAAGAATTTCATTACTGTTTTTGCTGGATTTATAAATTTGTTCTTTTTCAGATTGGATTTCTACCCAACAATATCGATGCTTTGACTAACCTGCTTGAATCAGAAAAAAGGTGACACTTTTTCTATTTAATATTTTCAACTTTTATATTTTAACAACTGTTTTTACACAGGATTTGATTTTTTGCAGGTTTCCTTTTAGTGACCTAGAAAAAGTTTCAGCTCCTGATGATGAATGCAAAGATAATGGTGAAACAGAAGATGATAGTGATGATGATGATGATGATGAAGATGTTGATGGTGATGATGATAGTGATAATGATGATGATGATTCATCTGAAGAAGAAAATGATGATCAAGCAGGTCCTGATAGTGATGATAGTGATTCGGATGATGATGATGAAGATGATGACGATGATGATGAAGATGATGACGATGAGGATGATGATGATGATGAAGAAGATGAATATGGAGAGAACCAACCGCCATGTAAGAAGAAAAAATAGGGAAATGATATTGGTTTTTGTTCAGTTGTTTTGTTATCATTTTTCGAACTTTAGGGTTTAGAAGGACTTTTTATTTTATTTTTTTAGTATTCTTGTGTTGGTTATGTCTATGGATTAGAGTTCATTTGGTCCTAAGAGCATGCATGTTATATGTTCATGAGTGTGCAAAACTCAGGGGACTGAAATCGTGATACCGACAAACTGTATGATAATAGGGCTGCATATGAGTAAGATCTCGAGGTTGGCGAGCTCTCAGGAAGATTTAAACTCGGCTCGAAAATCTTAAACATATTTATAAACATCAATACATATACATGTATATATACAACACTTGGAAAGCTGGATAAGCACTCGAGCCGAGCCATCAAAAGCTAGAACTCAACTTGTTAAGTTTTTCGAGTTCATGATCAAATTTAATAAATTTTTTGTTATTCATGTATAAATGTGATGCATAGTAGTGTAATGTTGTACATGGAATCATTGCTTGGCAAAACTTTAAGTAACAAAATTTATTTTAGTATATACAATCACCATACTAGATTTATTGTTCATAAATAAAGAAACAAATTCATTCATTATATGTATCAATTATGTGAATTAGTCCACAAAAGACTTGAATGGACAAGTGGCTTTCCCATGTTATTTAAATTTTATACAAGTATAATCATACCTGCATCACTATATTTGGATAAGCTTTTTGAATTCAAAAAGTACTCTAAAGGAAAAGTATTCGTTGATCTTTTAGTTTTGATTTTTTTTAAAGCGTTTGGATTAGCTTATCAATCTATTGGTATTGAAAAACTGATAAATTATTTTCAAAAAATATCCAGACAAATTTTTTAGTGTAAAATATCAATTTACAGTTAAAAGTGTCAGGTATGTATGACTTTTTTAAAACAAATTATTTAAAGGAAATGAATAAGTGTTTTTAAAGTGTTTTTAGATTATCTAAATATTTTTTTCACTTATTCCTTTAAAAAAATCCAATAATTAATAAGTACTTTTTAAATATGTATACAATACCTGTTTGCTCGGTTTAAACAGGGACTAATTTATAAACTAAGGTGGTGTTTGTTTGCAGCTTAATGAAATCATTCATCACTTAATGTTGAATCATTCAGCGTTCAGTGTGTTTGTTTAGCGCCCCTGAATGAAGTATATGCTGAATGGGGTAGCAAAAAAGTGCTGAATCATTCTTCCATATAACATATGCTGAATTATTAAGCAATCAAAATTCTTATAAAAGACTTTCTCACAATAAAACCAAGTTTTATATAAAACCTCTTAATCATTCACACTGTTGAATCATTCATCACTTAATTATTTTGTTCCTATCAAACAGCACCTAACCCTTTAAATAGAGTATTGGTATAGAAACTAAAACAAAATGGGTCCAATGTGCATATTGACATATAGTTGAGGGACCATTTAGTTATTTACCTTTTTCTTTTTCTTATCATTATTTAGGTCGGTCTCAATTTCGGGTGTTTAAACAACGAGCGAACCATTTGCTTGATCTGCAATCAGAGTTTATTATACTGCTCAACTATCATTTATCGATTACTAAGAACCCTAAACGACTAAATCATGGTATGTAATTCGCAAAATTTCTTTCAGCTCTTCTTACTTTATTAATTAGGTTTAAGTTTTCACTTATTGGGCGAACTAGAAATTCGTGTGGAATTCGTATTAATCTTTTCTAAATCGTGCTACTTTTGCTATCAATTTGCATCTGGAAATATCACTAGCAATCGCATGTTGTTGATGTTCAAGCTCGTTTGATGTGTAGCGGATTGTGTGCTACAACTGTTCGACTTAATGCCTGAATGCGGATTATTTTGATGCTTATATTCCCAAATTCGGTTATCTTAGTAGTTAGTGTAACGTAACTGTGACCTAAAGTTTCATCGTCGATTTTGAAAGTTTTGAGATTGCTTACATGTAAGCCACATAGTTTGAGTTAATGTTTAGTGATTGTGACATACAATTGTTCGACCAAATGCCTGAACGAGGATGCTTTTTGTTGAAATTTTGTATTTTGATAATTATACCCCCAAATTCTGTTATATTAGTAGTTTGTGTAACGATAACAGTAACTAGAGATCCTATTGTTGATTTTGAAACTTTTTAAACCCTAGAATATGAAATTTTATCCCTAATTTCAGGATAGGGAAATGGAAGACGATTATGAGGAATACATCCCGGTTGCAAAACGAAGAGCAATTGCAGCACAAAAAATCCTACAAAGAAAAGGTCAAGCTTCAACTTTTGAAGACGAAACTGAAAAATCAAAAGAAATAGAATTAAAACCAAGTTTATTAGTAAAAGCAACACAATTAAAACGTGAGCAACCTGAAGTAACTCCAACCGAACAAGCAGTCCAACAAGAAAAAGAAATGATGGAAAATTTATCAGACAGAAAATCACTAATGTCAGTTCGTGAATTAGCAAAAGGAATAACATATTCTGAACCTTTACCGACAGGCTGGAAACCGCCACTACCCATCAGAAAAATGTCACAAAAAGCATGTGATGCCATTAGAAAACAATGGCATATTATAGTTGATGGTGATGAAATCCCACCACCAATTAAAAACTTCAAAGATATGAGATTTCCTGAGCCCGTTTTGAAAAAATTAAAAGAAAAAGGAATAGTTCAACCAACACCTATTCAAGTTCAAGGGCTGCCCGTGATTTTATCGGGCAGGGATATGATCGGGATTGCGTTTACGGGTTCGGGAAAAACTTTAGTTTTTGTTTTGCCCTTGATTATGATGGCTATACAAGAGGAGATTATGTACCCGATTGAGCCCGGTGAAGGCCCGTTAGGGCTGATTATTTGCCCGTCTAGAGAATTAGCAAGGCAGACTTTTGAGGTTATTGAGGAGTTTTTAGGCCCGTTGAAGGATAACGGGTTTCCTGAAATAAAACCGTTGCTTTGTATTGGTGGTATTGATACGAAATTACAGTTGGATATTGTTAGAAAAGGTGTTCATATTGTTGTGGCTACACCTGGAAGATTGAAGGATTTGCTTGCTAAAAAGAAAATGAATCTTAATAATTGCAGGTAAATGTTTTTAACTTTTTATTGTGTTTCATTTTATAATAATTGAAATTTTTCTTGCAACTGATCTCTGTTGGTAGAGATGGAAAAACGGGCGGGTTGGGCAGATTGGGTAAATGGGTAAAAATGGGTTCGGGTCAAGTTAAGTGATTTTTTTAGTGATGGTCAAAATAGGTTGGATGATCAATACTTCTTGTGTTTTTTTATAATTTTAATAATAGAAGTTTTTAAGATTTTAATTACAATTCTTTATTTATTAATTAACAATCTAATGTTTTTGTTTTTAGGAAGATGTAAGCATTTAAATACACTTCGGTTATATTTCAACCTGTTTCTTTTTTAGCTATATTTTATTCTAGTTGTTTGACCCATTAGAGATATAATATAATCCAACTCTACCCTTTGCAAGTAGAGATGCTTAAATTGTTAGGTTGGGCGAATTGGGTAATTGGTAAAAAATAAGGGTTCGAGTCGGGTTGACTGGTCAACACTTTCATGTCTAGTTTTTTTGAATTTTAAACTATTAACAAACCAAATATTACAAAAATCTCACTTAATTAAATAAATAATATTTTCTATAATAACAACAAATTAGGAGGTTGTAAGCATTTTAATACACTGTGATTTTCGTCCATCGTCCCTTTTTTTCGATTTTTTAAATAATTAGTATTTTACCCATTTGACCCACTAGGTACAAAATATAACCCGAATTACCATCTTTTATGTAATCGGGTCGAAATTTCTCCATTATTTACTGGTCAAACAAGTCAAAGTTTCATAACCATATCATTACATGCAGGTATTTGACTTTAGATGAAGCAGATAGATTAGTTGACCTAGGATTCGAAGACGACATTCGAGAAGTATTCGATCATTTCAAAGCTCAAAGACAAACTTTACTATTTTCCGCAACAATGCCCGCAAAAATCCAAAATTTTGCCCGAAGTGCCTTGGTCAAACCCGTAACGGTCAACGTGGGTCGGGCAGGGGCAGCAAATCTTGATGTGATTCAAGAAGTTGAATATGTCAAACAAGAAGTCAAACTCGTGTACCTTCTAGAATGTTTACAAAAAACACCGCCGCCTGTTTTAGTATTTTGTGAAAATAAAGCTGACGTGGACGATATTCACGAGTATCTTTTGTTAAAAGGAGTTGAAGCAGTTGCAATTCATGGCGGGAAAGATCAGGAGGAGAGAGAGTATGCGATTTCGTCTTTTAAAGCGGGTAAAAAAGACGTTTTGGTTGCTACTGATGTGGCGTCTAAGGGGTTGGATTTCCCGGATATTCAGCACGTGATAAACTATGATATGCCTGCGGAAATCGAGAATTATGTTCATAGGTAAGGGTTAAATTTGGTAAATTGTAAGTTTTTTGGCCCGTTTATTTTGGTAATTGTAGTGTTAAATTACGTAAAAAATAATAACCATATAGTGCTAAAAAGAACTTTTAATCCCATATAGGGATGCAAAATATTTAATTACCAAAATACTTTCAGCTAAAAACTTGTAATTACCTAAACAAACCTTCAGAATTATAATTACCAAAACATACACATAAAGTATACTGCTGTCAGCGATTAGTCAAAATGTGGCCCACTTGATTTCTACTAAATAATTATTTAATGCTAGAACTATATTTTTAGGCCAAAATACATCTTATTATCTTGAACTATTAGATGTGTAGCATGGTACCCTGAACTTTACAAAATTGGTGATTAGTACCCTGACTCACTAGTTTGGTCTTGTTTTCTTACTTGACTTACTTCCGTTAGAGTTTGACTGACTAAAAAATATACATCCATCATAATATATTGAGATTAAAAGCAAATCAAGTGAGAAAACAAGACCAAATTAGTGAGTCAGGGTACTAAATCGACCATTTTGTCAAGTTTAAGGTATCATGTTTCACCTTTAATACTTCAGGGTACTAAGATGCATTTTGGCCATACATGTATATAGACGGTTCAGTTAATATAACCGAAACTTTCGGTTATTTTCGGTCAATTATCTCGGTTAACGGGTTGACTTTTTTCAGGATCGGGCGAACGGGGAGATGTGGGAAAACGGGAATTGCAACAACATTTATCAACAAGAATCAAAGTGAGACTACACTTCTTGATTTGAAGCATTTATTACAAGAAGCAAAACAAAGAATCCCGCCCGTTTTGGCAGAATTAAACGACCCGATGGAAGATATTGATGCAATCACAAATGCAAGTGGAGTGAAAGGGTGTGCTTATTGTGGCGGGCTGGGTCACCGTATTCGGGACTGCCCGAAATTAGAGCATCAGAAAAGTCAACAGATTGCTAGTTCTAGGAGAGACTATTTCGGGTCAGGTGGATATAGAGGAGAAATATGAGCTTGTTTTTGAATGTTTTTCGAGTAATTTGTTGTATTAATTTTGTTAGATAAATTTGGTTGAACTTGTAACTTGGTTATTAATAGTTTAATGTTATATCTGGATAATGTGACTGAATTTGAATCCTGATATTTAAGTCATTAAGACTTATAGAGTCGAGTTAATACATGATACATGTTATAATTATCTTAACGAGTCTAACGGGCCAACTTGACAACCTGTTCAACTTAACGGGTCCGGGTTGAACCCGATGAGTATCTATTAGGTTATTTATTTTTAAAAAAATTTATTGGCATGACTAATTGACTATGCTACTTAATTAATCAAATAGTGATTTAATTAACCTGCAACTGCTACATGTATTTTGTCCTTTTTGATTCATAAGTTTTTAAGCATACTTTTGTACAACTTTCTTGTGGATGTTTATTAAAAAATCATATGTACATACTTTTGTAAGCTTGTTCTATAATACTCCCTCCGTCCCACAAAAAAGTTTACATTTCTCAAATTTAGATGGCCCACCTAATAAAATAATATTATTATCAATCATTCCACCAATAAAACACATTCTCTTTCCAATCTAACCTTATATTTTAATTAAAAGTATTACAAAGGACCCCACCACTAACTATCTCCTAAAAGGTTATGCCCAAATAAATTGTAAACTTTTTTTATGGGACAGAGGGAGTATATTACTATGCGTTTATAGGTGCTTTCCAAAAATGTTAGATTTAGTAATTGTATTTTTTTAGCTTATTAAGACAATTATACTAAGAAAACGTCATATAAGCCATCAGCAATTGAGTATATATTTTTTAACCGGTGGCAATTTATCTGCATAACAAATAAGAAAATATCAATAAGTTAACTCTAAGGTCATTATACATTTTAAAAAAGTAAGTTAATGACAATGAGTTTAATAACAAATAATTACGTTGACAAAATTGAGCTCTTGAACAAAAAATGATACAATAACCATATACTGCATTACCCCCAACATATTATGCCAAAGTTTAAAAGAAATTACAATAATACCATGAGACAAATTGCTGCGTTTTCATATACCATAAAAACCAAACTACCTTCCAGTCTCTAAACAATCTAACTTTTTTACAACTTGATTAGCATAACAACCAACTACCACAAACTGACTAACATTATCATTATCACTACCATAATTCATAACTACCTAAAGTTTAAATAGCAAACCACCATGAGTAGCAAAAAAGGGTGCAAAAACAAGAGATTCAACAGCCATGAGTTTGATGAGAATGTTGAGTGATGGACCCGATGTGTCTTTGAGTGGGTCGCCAATCGTGTCACCGATTACAGCAGCTTTGTGTGGTTCAGATCCTTTTGGCCCGAGGGTCCGTGCGTGTTCTGATGCACCCGCCTGATAGATAATCCAAAACAGGTCAATTTTTGGTAGTGTATGCTAGAGGTGTGACTATTTGACCCATTTACTTATCAAATGGTAGATTTGGGTAATATTGACTGAAATGTATTTTTAATGCATTGAACTTTATTTATAAAAGTAGTTTCTGTAAAAGTCATAGTATTTGACAAACTAATTATATTAAAAAAAGGGTTCAGGTCACCCAAGCCGTAAAAAGATGCTTGCTTTGACCCGAAACCCAACCACTCTAACCAGCCAGGATAACTACAAAAAATTTATTCTTTTTTGTGTACGAAATATAAAAATATTTTATACAAACTAGGCTTGTGCAAGGTCCAAGAAACGAACCAAACCGCTTAAAACCGATTCGATCCGAACCGAACCGAGAAAATGGTTTCGGCTAGATTGAGGACCGAACCAGTGACGCTCGTAACCGAACCGGACCGAGAACAGACCGGAACTGGACCGAAAAACCGTTTTCTCCTGAAAATTAGAACCAAGAACCAAACCAATATAGCTCGGTTCGGTCTGGTCTGTTTCTGTTTGCACGTTTTGATCGATCCAATTTGCACAGATACACACGACCCATAAAAATAAGCGTATTTTTTCACCTATAGATATAAACATAACATCTAAGCGAAAACAATCACCTCAATATACTTCTTAGCATTATCCCACGCACCACCCGTATTCGAAGCAGAAATCGCCACCTGTACACCACCAAATACAACAAACTTTCAACCACCTACCAAAAAACCTCAAACAAAACACACACAAAACCCTAAAAAAACCGTCACCTGAACACCCGAAACTAGCGCGCCCGCAAGAACACCCGAAAGTGTCTCGACACCAAAAAACGTGCCCACAATCAACGGGGTCAAGATCACAAGTGCACCCGGTGGAATCATTTCCTTAATCGAAGCATCAGTTGATATTTTCACGCACGTTGTGTAATCCGGTTTAGCGACACCTTCCATAAGTCCTGGAATTGTGTTGAATTGTCTTCTTACTTCTTCCACCATTTTCAAAGCGGCTTTCCCGACACTTTTCATTGTCATCGCTGAAAACCAATATGGGAGCATTGCACCCACGATTAAACCGATGAAGACTTTTGGCGACAAAACGTTGACTGTTTGGATTCCTGCACGGCTTACGAATGCACCGAATAGCGCTAGTGAGACTAGCGCAGCTGACCCGATTGCAAATCCCTGTAAGATTATAAAAAATTGTATAAATATATAGAAATGAAGTGCTGATTATTTGTAGGGGTGAGCACAAAAACCAAAAAATCAAATCGAAACCGAGAAAATCAAACCAAAAAAAAACGGCACCCAAAAAAGCAAACCATTTGAAAAGGGGGTTAATTTCTACACCACACTGTATAAGTATTACTGCAAATTGTACAAACATATAAAACAATGATTGTAGTGTATAAGTTAAAATATGTGGCGTAAAAATCAATGTGTTTAAAAATCTGAAAAACCAATGTGAGCAGTTTTGATTTTTTGAAAGACCGAATATTTGTGGCGGTTTTCGGGTGCATACAGAAAACCTCTACACCCGACAATATATGTATCTTTTAAATTTTGTAAAAATATTCTTATCTTTTTAAAAGATTTGATGTTTAACTATTAATTTACCTTTTTCTAGAATAACATTTGGATTTTTCACACATTTTACTCGTCTTATAACTGTATAAATATTAAAATTTGGATCATAATTTTTAACTTAACAAACTTGTAAATTTTAAGGAAGATAAAAAACCAAAACCAAACCAATTTATTGAGAAAAACCAAAATCAAAGAAACCGAAACCGAACAGTTTGCGATTATTAAAAGCCGAAATTTTGGGTTCGGGGTTTGGTTTTAGTTAAAACTCGCCCCTAATTATTTGACGCAATTTCATTAAAAATAATAAATAAATAAAAAATAAAAAAATGACCTTTCCAATAGCAGCAGTAGTATTTCCAGCAGCATCAAGAGCATCAGTTCTTTCCCTAATCCTATGACTCATACCCGCCATCTCAGCAATCCCGCCCGCATTATCACTAATGGGCCCGTATGCATCGATTGCCAGGCCCGTTGCAATTGTGCTCAGCATTCCAAGTGCAGCAACTGCAATTCCATACATGGCTGCAAAACTGAAACTCACAAAAATGCTGATTGCAATTGCAAATATTGGGATTATAACCGATTTGTATCCTAATGCCAGCCCGAATATCACATTTGTTGCAGCTCCCGTTCTGCAGGAATCAGCAACGTCTTGCACGGGACTGCATGAAAAACATAGAACACGATCATGAGTTTTGTTGAAACGGGTCACTTTTGCTTTATTAAGTATGGGTCAAAACGGGCTCGGTCAGGTTTGGGTTGAAACGGGCCACTTTTGACCATTTTAGTATGGGTCAAAACGGGCTCGGTCGGGTTTGAGTTGAAACGGACAACTTTTTTACTTTTTTTAGTATGGGGCAAAACGGGCTGGGTCGGGTTTGAGTTGAAAAAAAAAATTTGCCCACTTTTTGGTCATTGTAAAAAGTTCTGTTCAGTTTGACTTTGGGTGACTTTGAACTGTTCTTTTTTAGCTATTTTGTATTTGACCCGTTTGAGACAATTGACCCGTTCATAAGTAAATGACATACCTGTAAGCATTGCTGGTGTAGTACTCGGTCACGAAACCGATGATAAGTCCAGCCCAAAGACCGACACATACACACAAGAAAAGTTGCCTGCATAAATACATTCAAAAGACATATACATCAAATGATCCATATCAACATATATACATATATATATATGTATATATATGTATAGGGTTAGGATATTGTGAGGACTAAAAAATCAGGGAGGACTGCGAGGACAATTGTCAACCAAAGAAATATTGGATCATTATAAAAAATATTGGATCTTTTTTTCTTCATCAAGAGAAATTGGATCATTATCAGGAAATTTTGGATCGCAATCAAGATATTTTGGATAATTATCAGTCCTCACCAAATTTATTTTGGATCGTAATCAAGATATTTTGGATAATTATGAGTCCTCACCAAATTTTGAATTCTAACCAGATCTCACTTCTATACATATATATATGTATATATGCATATCTATACACACACACATACACACACACAAGTGAATCAGCTTTGCTTACCAATTGTACACAACTTTCTGAACACCGAAATTAAATATAGTAAACGAAGTCGGCAACCCAAGAAAACTAACAACCGCAATACCAACCGTCATAAGAACTGTTGAAATAATGAGCTGTCTTTTCAATGCGGTTTGGATTTCATCAACCGCTTTGATTTCAAGGAAATCAGTTGCAAATAAAGTGGTTATTAAACAAACAAGGATTCCAACCGAACTCACGAGCAACGGGTAACACATTGCTGTAAAATCATGCTCAATTCCAAATGAAGAAATTGAAGCAACAACAAGTGCTGCACATGATGACTCAGCGTATGACCCGAAAAGATCGGATCCCATTCCCGCAATGTCACCAACGTTGTCACCGACATTATCGGCAATTACCTGAAATAAATAATAGATTCATGAATCAAATACATAATTTTTAATCATAAAAAATAAACCAGAAAATACAGGATATGATCTTGAGTCATTTACTTACGAACGGGATGGGTAATATAAAACAATGGCATAAAAGTAAATGAGTCAAAATTTCAAACAAAAATATATAAGTTTTGTCAAATTTAAAGTTTAAACCATTATTTGGTTGGTAAATTTGTCCAAAAATGTATTTTCACTCGTAAAATTGTCAAAAATGTATTTTCACTAGTAAATTACGCATACCCCACATTGTTAAATTTGGGATATGTGCAACAATTGTAGAAAAAAATTCACTATTTTTCATACACAAAACATCCTAAATCATTTTACTTAAAAAAAAATACTATTATTTAAATAACATAATAATTGTTGTAATCATACCTCACCCACAAATAATAAGATTAAAACTTCGTAAATGTTTTGACTCAACTTGGCCCGTTTGATCCTACAACCACGCGCTTGCCCATTGTACGAATAACAACACCCTAAAACTAAAGGTTGCATTTTTTACTCATTTACTATGAACGGGTCGATTCGTTTTGTTTTTTTTTTCTCTCTAACGGGCCAAGAATAGGCTCAAGGTAATATTTTGTAATACACAAAACTCCCTAAATCATTTTATAAAAATTAAATTACTAAGGAATTAAAAATAAACAATTTTTTTGAACAAATATGTTTCGGGTCAAGTATTAAAGAATATTATAACCACTCACAGCTGGATTTCTCGGGTCATCTTCCGGAATATTCCGTTCCACTTTCCCAACAAGATCCGCCCCAACATCCGCCGCCTTTGTATAAATCCCGCCACCCACTCTCCCAAACAACGCCATTGATGACCCACCGAGCCCGTAGCCCGTTATGGCCTCAAACAACCCTTCCCAATCATCACCATAATATATTCCAAACATATTAACCGCGATATACAAAACCAAAAGCCCGTTTGCAGCCAGAAGAAACCCCATAACCGCACCCGACCTAAAAGCCGTCACAAAAGCTTTCCCGACACCTTTTCGGGCCTCAAGTGTCGTCCTTGCGTTTGCATAAGTTGCTATTTTCATGCCTAGAAAACCCGATATGAGTGATGTGATTGCACCGAGTAGAAATGCGAGTGTGCTGAAAATGGCGGTTGCGAGTGCGGGTTTGCATGTTTTGGTTGTGTCGTAAGTGCATTTGTGGGGTTTGGTGGAAAATCCTTCGACCGAACCCAAGAAAATGAATATTAAAATGGCGAAAATGACCATGAAAATACCGACGTATTGGTATTCGGTGTATAAGAAGGAGGTTGCACCTGTTGCATTTGAAAAAAAAACAATATTTATTATACTACTAGAAATGTATAAGTAATACAATTTTGTAAAATAATAATTTTGCAAATTATTTTAAAGTCAAAAATGCATTTTACCATGATGGATTTTTTACTACCTTAGCTAAATGTGCAACATGCTTTCATAAACTTAGAGAAATACTAAATTTAGTACTTTAACACACCAATTTTGATTCAAATTTCTAATTTCAATATATTATAATTAATTTGTTAATTAGTTCAAAGATATAACAATGGAAGTAAATCAGGTAACAAAATGCGACCAAGTTAACGTGTAAGTAGCTAAATTTACATTTTTATAAGTTCAAGTTATCATATTGCACATCTAATAAGCCAGGATAGTAAACGACCTGGTCAACCAAATTAGGTGAAATTAGGTGTGAGCATTTGAACCGAAAAAATCAAATTGAACTGAACCAAAACCGAAAATATGTGATCAGTTCGGTTTCAATTTTGAAAATTCGTCATTTTGATCAGTTTCGGTTTGCTTCGGTGTTCAAATAAGGATGAACATTTTGGCTTTCGGTTTTAAAAATTCAATTAATTATTGATTATATCAGTTTTGGTTCGCTTAGGTTTCTGGACCGAATTCATGCATTTTGGAATTATTTTAAAATGCATGCATGTTACAAAATCGTTCAAAACTTAAATACAACACCTTTGTTTTTACTTTATAGAATATTATCCCTAATTCGAATTCAGCCTACAAAAAAAAAAAATAAATAAATAAATAACCATAATAACTAACCTTCAGATATTGCATTCTGAATCTCAGCACATTTAACAACAACGTTATGATCATTAACTCCTTCTTCTTCTTCAATCAAATAATCATCATAACCGTTCTTATCATTACTCGCCGGAGCACCGGTAGGCGTAACCCTAACCTTAGAGACTAAAAACCACTGAAATAACGAGAAAACGATACCAATCACAGCACACACCGGAATAATTATCTCCGTCGCAAGAGCTGACAGTATCGGCGGAGGCATGGTGTTGGAAATCTGTAATTTTGGCCGGAATTTACGAATAGTTGCCGGAGGTAGAAGAGTAAGAGTTTGGTAGGGTGGTGAGGTGGAAGGCGGTGAGTTTTTATAGGTGGAAGGATGAAGGGGATTGATAGTGGATAAGGCGGACACGTGTGCGTTTTATCTGATCGGATTGTTTTTACTTTTTAGAGTTGTTCGGTGCGGCCGCACTATTAATCGGACGGTTGAGATTTAGTGATCGAGTTTTGTGATATTAGGATACTGATTTGTGGTTCACTTGATTAATACGGGCGCTAAAACATGTTAAAAAAGTTAAAAAGATCATTTAAATGTATAATACTCCGTCCGTTTCATAAAAAGGTTTACATTTCTATTGGGCATAAGATTTTAGGTGATAGTTAGTGATATTATCACAGATAATACTTTTAATTAAAATATAAGGTTAGATTGGAGAGAGATTGATAGTTAGTGGATATTAATGATGGATTCTTAGTTATAATAATATATTATTATGTGGGGTTCATCAAATGTGAGAAATTTAAACTTTTTTGTAGGACAAAAGTTTAATGAGAAATATAAATTTTTTTGTGGGACGGATGAAGTATATTTTATTGCATGATGTACACAACTTTAATATAATGTATTTTTATATGTTTTTAGTTGACGCAGGTTGACTCGTGACCTGGTTATCTTGTCGGGCCGAGTAATAACCTGGGTTTTTAAAACATTACTATGAATAAGAGTTTGATGATCTCAGATAATGTTGAGTACCAAAGGGTTTGATATGGACGTTTATTGTGGATATATGTAGTATTTAGTATTAGATTAAAATTTGTTGTTTTAAAAAAAGGAAGATAATGTTGAGTATTTGCGATATCCACCTGATAAATGTATATAACTAGTAGAGAGAATCCCGCATGATATTGTAGGAATTTTTATATAACGTCAAAAGATAATTTACATCAGTAGAAATTTCGATTGTATAAAATTTAATTATATATTGTGAGTATAATTAAAACGGTTTAAGAAATTTCATTTTCATATTGTGAACTTTTTTCTTTTAGAAGCCGGTGATTTTTCTTTGATATGGATTATAGAGCGGCACATATTATTCGTTGTCTTTCAAAGAACGTTCTTGCAAATGTTCATGAGTTATCAAATGGTCAAAGAGCTTTGAGATAAGCTTCAAGAGTTGTAGCAATACAAAAGCATCTCAAATTGTTCGTATGTCGAAGAACAATTTAAAATTTTAAAGTTAGGCGATGACCCTACAATTTCTTTTTAATTGTAATCCTCGTATAAGACTTCCAAGTAATATGTACGTGTGGTGCTTTTCTTCTTTAGCTAAAAAGGTCGGCAGTGGTCGTATAACAAGTTGTTTGGATTAAAAGTTAAATATTATTTAATAAGTTTTATTTATTCTCAAAATCATAATATCGAATGTGAGCTTTTATTTACATTATTATTTGTTTAGAGTCGTATTCAAGGAAGTTTATGATTTTTATCGAGGTGTAAAGAATAAATCTTAACCATTGGTTAATTATAAGTAATGGTTAAAATTAATCACATATTACCTTATATATACATTATCCATACACATACACATGTTACTGTTTATTAACATTTTTAAACTCTGTTTTGATCCCGTTCCGTTTATAACTGGCAAATTTTGATGATTTAAAAGTTATTTTGGGCTTTTATGCAATTGGGCTTTAAAGTTTTTCAATTAAAGCATGGCAGATTTTGATGATTTAAAAGTTATTATGGACTTTTATGCAATTGGACTTAGAAAGTTTTTTAATGACGCTTTCTTTTACAAATTTGATACTGAATATCTTCATCTTTCATAATTTTTAAAAAGAAGAAAATAAAATAATATAAAATTTATATTCAGCAGCAACGCGCGACCAACAATACTCGTTTTATACATGGAAGGGTATTTTTGTCACTTAAAAAAATTATTTTTTATTTTTTATTTATTATTTATTTTAGAATTATTTTATTATTTTATTTTTTAATTTTTTTAATTTTTTTTAATTATTATTTTTCATTAATAACACATAATGTGATTGCATACTGAATCACATGTGATTGAATACGGAATCACATGTGACTGTATACTGAATGTGATTGAAAACTGAATCGAATGTGATTGTACTAAAACATCAAACATGATTAAATATACAATCATGTGTAATTTTACACTAAAATCACATGTGGTTAAGTAATACACGTAATTATCAAATAAATATTAATTTTTAATGAAAAAAATAAAAAATACAAAATAAAAAAAATATAAAAATACAAAAAATTAAGATAGAAAATATAAAATAAAAAAATTCAAAAAAAATATTTAAGTGCCAAATTACCAAAATACGCTTTCATATATAAAATATGTGATTAATCTTAACCATTAGATCTTATTGATCAATGATTGAGATTTAGTACTCGGAACTTCGTAAAAAAGATGGACCACTTTTAACATTTCTCTATTTGTTTAATAAGTTTTTATTTATGAAATTTAAATATTAAGTTGTTGGTAGTTATATACAAGAGGAAAGTAAAGGAGTTATGTTCAAATAACGAGTACTATTAATGTCGCGCTCCGCTGCTCGTATATTAATGCATTATGTTTCTATGTGTATTTATTTCAGGTTTTATTTTTCTTTTTGAACAGCGCAAGTTTTTATTAGAAATCCAAAGTTTTTAATACTATTGTGTTGAGTAAATATTAACACAGTGGTCATTTTTTGAAATATTTTGTACTTATCGTTCTTTAGCCTATGTTAGTAAATTTTATATTATAAAATTACAAAGGTAGTTCTTTTAAATTACACTATTAATCTTTTTTCTGTTAAAATATTGAAAGAACGTTAGGTGAATTATATGTGCAAAACATCAAAATTTGTGAGGTTTTAATGGTACTGTTACATCTAATTAGAAAGGAAATTTGTATGATGATAAATCATGAAAGGTTGTTATGGATTTTAAAGAAAAAACTATTAATTAATACATAAATAGATGAATAATGGATATTAGTTTCAATAACTCTTTTTGATAAATAGCAACAAAAAAAAATCATATCATAAGAATGAATACGAAAATTTATATTTTTTAATATTCAATGATTTTTAATACTAGTATAAAGAATATTATCATTCTAATAGTTAGGGGTGAGCATAAAAACCGATCCGAAACCGAAAAACCCGAAAAAACGCCCCGAAAAAACCGAACCATTTGAAAAATCGATGTCAACGGTTTTGATTATTGGAAAACCTGAATGTTTGGGGCGGTTTTCGGGGACATATGAAAAACCCGACCAAAAACCCCGCCCCGCCCCGCCATTATATATCTTTCAAAAATTTCAAAAATATTCTTATATTTATAAAAGATTTTACATTTAATTATCTTTTAAATAAAATATATGATTGAATTTATATGTGATTTATTCTTATATTTTCTAAGTTTCAAGTTATGTGAGTTAAATTTATCTATTCACTAGCCTATAACCCGTGATGAATCACGAGCGGCTTATAAAATATATTTTTTTCATTTTTGTTATTAAATTTGTATAACCATTTGAATATTTATTAGTATTAAACTAATTTATTGTAAATGTAAAAGATAATAGTCAAATAACAAAATATTTGATAACTTTGAATATGATGCAATGTACAACAAAGAATAAAACATTTATTGATAACTAATAATTTACAACAGTAAAGTTTAAAAGACCATAACAGAAAATGTATAAAACGTAAAAGTTTATAACGGATGATGGGATAATAGAATACATATATTTTCAATTGCATTAGGAATGTGCCTCAGACTTTGGTCAACATCCTATTTTTGCTATAATTGATATCGACTAACATGAAAGTATATCATCACCAGTTTTAAACAACACAGTTAAACCGCTTTGGTTAGGTTCCCTCTAAATATGCTTTCCCAAACATCCCTATGACCAGTTGGCGAAACAGTGATACACAGCCGCCATATGCATTAAGCTTTACCTGCAAAAAAAGCCAAACATTCTTAGATAATCGTGTTTTTATTGGTAACTTTTGGCACTGGTGAAAACGGGTCAAGTTGTTTTGCAACACATTAGATAAATGTCATGGTTTACCTAAATTTTGAACTTCAGAAAATTTATAAACTCTTCAGCTTTAACAGCGGCAACTTGGAGTAAATGACCTTGCATCAAAAACCATATTAATGGTATCTAAAATAGTCCCTATAATAATAGTAAGGGTAGATTACAGTTTTTGTCCCTGACCTATACCCGATTCGGGGTTTTTGTCCCTAAACTTTTTCTTCCGTTTTTCTGTCCTTTAAGTTTTTAAAATTCTGCTTATTTGTCCTTCCGTCCAAAATCTTCCGTTAACTGACGAAATTTTTGGCAATTTCCCCAAATTACCCTTATCATCATCATCATCATCATCATCATCATCATCATCATCATCATCATCATCAAAACACCCTTTCAGCCCAAATGTGTTCTTCCATTAACCAACACATATAGATCTGAGATTTGAGGTTGCAGGTATAAACCCCAGATCAACCAAAATCATGGCATCAACATGTACATCATGCATTGGTGGTTGTATTTTGTGCATACTGATGGTAACATGAAGAATCAAAATAAGCTTTGGAGATCTTATGCCTTTATCATCCATAATTCAAAAATCATAATTCCAGAACTTGTGGAAAACTTGCGTAAGTTCAAGATTTGTAGATTGGTCTGATTTACACGGCCGACTTTCAGATCTGGGTTTTATTTTGTGACCTGTGTTCTTCTTCTGGGTTTTATATTGGGGATGTTTTAGGTTCGATTTTCATATCTCGAAGGTTTTGGTCCGATTTTCAGATCTGGAAACGATACTAACAGATCGTGAATTCGCCGGAGGTGGACGGTGGCGGAGGAAGACGACCGGAGAGGTACGACGGTGGCAAGCGGCGGAAGGTGCGATGCTGGTGACGGTTCTAGCCGGAGAAGACGACCTGGAGGGGCGCCGGCTGTAACACCTCAATTTTCAAAACATCTTTTAAAACATATTTTTAAATAAAAATATTACAAAGTCCAATATCCCAAAATACGGTTTAACAAAAACCTTTTAAAAGTTTATCAGAGTATTAAAACCGGTGTTACAATATAATATCATAACCATAGGATAAACGGGATCTACCTACGAGCTCTCGAGCAAAACAACACTAGGCCACTTCTACCGCGACCCTCTAATCCATCGATCTCGAACCTGAGTACATAGCCAAAAACAAAGTAGTACGTGAGACAAAAATAGTCTCGTGAGATACATGGGTTTTCGACCCATTCTCAAATATAATAAAAGTCATTACTATTCATTTCTCTTCTTTAATCACTTATTAATTATTATCTTATATTCTTACCGCTTATTCGTATTTACTAGTAAGCTAACCGTAAGCTTACCCATCACGTAGTCACATACTTGTAAGCTATTCATAGCTTACTAAATCTTTATCACATACGCTACGGACCTCTCCGTAGCAAACTCCCCCGATGTGGGTTAACTAGGTAAACTCCCCCGTTTCCGGGTTAACTGAAACTCCCCCGTTTCCGGGTTAACTATTTCTCCCCCGATTTCCGGGTTGACTATTTCTCGACAGTCTACTCTTGCGCAGGGTGGTACCTCCCCAAGTAGGTGTCACTAACTCCCCCAACTGTGTGGGTTAACTATGATCCGGATCCTTTTCTCAACACATATTGAAATCATCAAATACGGGTCTATGCCCAAATAATACATACTCAAACATAAATTAGAATACATCTATTCTAATTATCGTATTATTCTCATTTCTTATTCAATTTCAATATTGACTTTGCCAAGTCCTTTGTTAAATAAAACATGTTTATCATTTATCAAAATCATTTACTCTAACTTCTCTTTGACTAGGATACAAATCTATTTCTAGTCACTTTATATTTATTTCTCCTAGCAATTCAATCTCTACTCTTATTAGTATAATATACTAATCAATATTTGATGCTTGAAAATCATTGTTATTAGCTTTATTAATACATATTATTAATAAGCCAAATATCATACTTTCTTAATCATTACTCTTAGTTAAACATCATATTAATAAAGAATTATTAATTATTTTCCATTATCATAATCTCTTTCAAAAATCATTAGTCATCTAGACATACTTAAATGATCTATTACTTGCATTCTCTTATCCTTTTAATCATACCTTTATTAAGAACATTTATTAATAAAGACTCATAAAAACATCATAGGTTTCAAAAATCATTTACTATGTACTCAGTAAAAGTCTCATGTACTCACCTTAGCAATGCTATCCAACAATTGTGTTCAACAACACAATCCTTACTTCCAAATTGAGGAAGTACTTCCAATCTCAAGGTCTTCTTGACCTAACATCAATATCATTACAAAATCTAGTTATAATCCATAGCTAGCTACTAATTAATCCATCTAAACATTCCCAACCACCAAGTTCATACAACTTGGTGGAATCTCAAACCCTAGTTCAAGATTTTCCATCATCAATCCCAAATCTAACTTGTACACATTGATTACAAGTCCACAAGGAGTGTTTTACACTCATGAAAGTTCATCGTCCCGAAAGATGATATGGTGGGTTCCCAAAACCACCATTGTTACCCATACCAAGCTCAAAATGAAGGTAACTAAGTGAAATAAGCAAGAATTCTTACCCTTGATGCTTAAATCCTTCAAGATGATGAAGATTTGAGCTCCTTAGCTCCAAAAACCGTCCAAAAGCTCTCAAAAACGGCTGCACTAAGTCTAGGGTTCGTAGGTGTTATGAGCCCTAGCTTCTACCCAACTTTATATACTCCAGACAGCCCTCACGCCCCGCTCGCGTTTGCCTCGCGCCGCGAGGTGACGCGGGATGTCTTCTTGGTCAGCGCAGAAAAACAGACCTCGCGACTCGCTCGCGACTCGCTCGCGGCTCTTGTCTCAACACGAGCTTTCTCGCGTTTGGGTTCTGAACCCACTGTTCAACCTCGCGTTTCGCTCGCGACTGGCTCGCGCCGCGAGGGCTGTTTCAGCCAGATTCTTGGCCTTTAAACTTGTTTCCATCCAAGTTTTGACCCATACTTGGTTACACCAAGTCCCAAACATTCAAACACTCGATAAAACCCAACGGAGACTCGATTAAATATTTTACCACCTTTATTCCTCAATATTTCCATTTAATTCATTAACCGAAAATTCCGGTCGTTACACCGGCGGCGGGCAACGCTTCTGGTAGAAATGGTTGTTTTGAGTTCTTGTACCTGAAATCAATTTGAGTTCTTGTAAAATCAACTTTTAAGTTTGCAGATCTGAAATCCGAGATCCGTGTTCTTCAAAATCTGGGCTCATGATTCACCCACCAAAATATGATGATGCAGTGAAACTGAAGAAGAAATGGATTTGGTGGTGGTTCTTTTGATGATGTGGATGGAAGATGAACGGAGGTGGTGGTGTTGGGGGTTTAGGGTTTGTGGGTGTTGGGGAAGAAGATGAAGAATGATGAAAAGGACCAAAATGACCTCACATGCCTTGCATTTTCCGTCAGTTAACGGCCAAAAATTGACGGAAGGACAAATATGCAGAATTTTAAAAACATAAAGGACAAAAAAAACAGAAGAAAAAAGTTTAGGGAGAAAAACCCCAAATCGGGTATAGGTCAGGGACAAAAACTGTAATTTACCCTAATAGTAATCAAATAATACAATAAGGAATTGTAGACAAATATTATATATCTTAGAGAATCAAGTCTTGTAATACATCTCATTTACTTTTAGATGGATACACTTGTGGTTTGTCTCGTTAAATGGGCCAAATTGAAATTTTTAGCAAAAAAGTGCAACGGGCCAAATGGGTTGCAAATAGGAAAAAATGTTTTCGGCCCTACTGACCCATTTTGGCCCATATTAAAAATGGCTCGTATCAACTAAAACTCATTTTGAATTAAAACTATTTTTCAAAAGGTAAAAGTTGAATACTTTAAAGTGAGGAGCATTGTTAGTCTACCATAAAAGAGAAATGTAATTAATATGAGAAACCGAATTCATTTATCTTCAAGCATAACACTTTATAAACCCCAGCATGACAACTACAAAGTATTTATTAACCCTAAACACAATAATTATTAGCCTTATTATATATTCAATATCATGAGAATTAGCACATCATTTATTACTTATAGTCAGACACATCCTTTGACTCTGACACCAAACTCAATTTTGACTTGGGCCATCAATGTGGAGGATTTAAAAATATAATCGTGATACACAACCGCCATATGCATTAAGCTTTTCCTGCAAAAAAAAAAGCCAAACATTCTTAGATAATCGTGTTTTTGTTGGTAACTTTTGGCATTGGTGAAAACGGGTCAAGTTGTTTTGCAACACATTAGATAAATCTCATGGTTTACCTAAATTTTGAACTTCAGCAAATTTATAAACTCTTCAGATTTAACAGCGGCAACTTGGAGTAAATGACCTTGCATCAAAAACCACATTAATGGTATCTAAAATAGTCCCTATAATAATAGTAAGGGTTTGGCTAACTCATTCCCTAAGGGCATGAGGTAAGAAGTCTTAATTGAACACATTATTTCCTAATATATCAAAAAATGCATTAAATGAAGTATAATTTTACCAATTATTAAATGCATTTGTCAATATAAATGGTAATTGTAATATCATTAAATGCTTTTATCTCATGCCCTTAGGGCATGAGTTAGAAAAACCCTAATAGTAATCAAATAATACAATAAGGAGTTGTAGACAAATATTATACTCCCTCCTTCCCACAAAAAACTTCCCATTTCACCCTAAATTTTTGTCCCACAAAAAACTTCCCATTTCAATAAAATACTATTATTATTAAGGACCCCACCACTAACTATCCACTAACTATCTTTCTCTCTCCAAATCAATCTTATATTTTAATCAAAATTATTGTCAATGACCCCACCACTAACTATCACCTTAAAACTTGTGCCCATCTCAAATGGGAAGTTTTTTGTGAGACGGAGGGAGTATATCTTAGAGAATCAAGTCTTGTAATACATCTCATTTACTTTTAGATGGATACACTTGTGGTTTGTCTCGTTAAATGGGCCAAATTGAAATATTTAGCAAAAAGGCGCAACGGGCCAAATGGGTTGCAAATAGGAAAAAATGTTTTCGGCCCTACTGACCCATTTTGGCCCATATTAAAAATCACTCATTTTGAATTAAAACTATTTTTCAAAAGGTAAAAGTTGAATACTTTAAAGTGAGGAGCATTGTTAGTCTACCATAAAAGAGAAATGTAATTAATATGAGAAAACGAATTCGTTTATCTTCAAGCATAACACTTTATAAACTCCATCATGACAACTACAAAGTATTTATTAACCCTAAACACAATAATTATTAGCCTTATTATACATTCAATATCATGAGAATTAGCACATCCTTTATTACTTATAGTCAGACACATCCTTTGACTCTGACACCAAACTCAATTTGACTTGGGCCATCAATGTGGAGGAAATAAAAGAATAATATCAGCACATAGAATGTAGTAAAGTAAGAATGTAGCGATTGTGTAGATAAAACTTATTCAACCTTTAAACAGTGTCACTGTCGTACAAAGAAACATGACTATTCAGCAAAAAAAATTATATCTTTATAAAAATGAATAATATCAGCACACAGAATGTTACTTACCTTGAAGTTGCAGACATGAGAGGGGATTGACATATTATAGGAATGTGAGACTTGATATCTTTAAGATTCATCTCATATATGCAAGTGCTGAATAGAGTGTCCATGCAAAAGATCTTTAACTGCCAAAATAACTATTTACGTTTGAGTCTCCAACAAATTGAAATACACATGTGGGCATATATTAACATATGTATCTATATAAAAATTGATTTCTACAAATTAATAAATAGGGTTGAATGAAAAAAAAATAGATGAGCCAAATCAACTAATTCAGGGTTCAAGTATCTAAAATAGTCTTCCCATTCAGCAGTATTTCCATAATAATATGGATAACCATGAAAATAACCAAGTGTTGGATCCATGAATTCAGGAACCAAACGGGTTTCTGACCTATTCCACTGTCCACTAAAGGCTGCAAGAACAACCATAAATTTACATATAAAATTTGAAAAAAACACATAACCAAAACTTTTGGAACCTCAACTACAATCAACAAATTATTTAAATGCATATATCAATGTCAAAAAAACTATTTAATAAGACTAATCTTGTAAATATCACCCGTCAATTGCAATGATAGATGGAAGAATATTGCTGGTATTGTGTAATGGCGGACGGAGTAGCATATATAACATTTCGTAACTGAATTAGTAACGTCTTAAGTTTTTAATAAATTAAATTCTAATGAAATGTCTTAAATGAGAATATGTAAGACCATAATTTCGTTATTCCAAAACCTTTTCCATAACTGATGTTTAGAAATTAATGTAGCATAAATTAAGGGGTAACTGATTCATAGTTGACCAATTTTTATGAAATCGAAAATACTTCAGCTAAATAATTGTAAAAATAACGTAATATTCATGAAAAAGGTTTATTTCTTGTAGTGAATTTACAGTAGTGCATGCAATTGAATCAAAACAAACGTTGGTTCGCTCCCATAAGTGTAGTGAATTTACAGTAGTGGAACCACCTTAACATAATTTCATAAAAATTTCTTTTAATAATAGTTGAAAAATCCATTTAATTTTTGTGATATGTTAACCTTAACATTTCTTGTAATAATAGTTGAAAAATCCATTTAATCTTTGTGATATGTTAACAAAATCGAGTATGAACTGGATTCGTCACCGAGCAGAGAAATCCATTTATTAAACAAATTCAGTGAAACAATCTTGCTTAATTTATCACAAGTTAAAATAACACTAATCAATTCTACAGTAAAGGAAGAGAAAAAAACTATGGGATTGAGTTGAGCATTTTATCGACCACCTGGTGGACATTGTTGAAAGTTCAAATTTATGAACACATAAACTACAATATAAGGACACACTAATTCAATTGTGCGAAGGAGACAACATACCAGACAATCAGAAGAGAAAGGCATGAGAAAATCGGTAGAGAGGGAGGGACTTGTACCAGTAGAAGGATTGACATGTGAAATGAAAAGGGTTTAAGGGCGATCGTGAATCTGGGGATCGTAACACAACTATGACGAAGGATTGAGATGTGAAACCCCAACTTTGTTCAATTTGATAATAAGTTGTACGGTCTGTATAAAAGATACCAAGGAATTGAGAAAAAAAACTATAGTATAAGGAATTACTTATGTGGCGAGAGAATGAGACGATGCAACATGACGTGGCACTTATGTGGCTTTAAATATGACACGTGGCTTTAGGAGTTGCCACATGGCTTTAAGAATTGACAAGTGGATTTAAACCTTTTGTTTATTATATATAAAGATTATATAAAACTAACTAGTTGTTTTTTATTTATAACGAACTGTATTAAGGTTTGGAAGTTTGAATCATAATATTAATTTTTAAGGTAACAAACTGGTAAATTTAAGGAAAACAAAAAACCGAAAAAAACCCAGAAACCTAACCGAAAAACCCGAAAAAACCAAAACCGAAACCGAACGGGGCGTAATTCTTAAAACCCGAACTTTTGGGGCGGGGTTTGGTTTTAGTTAAAAACCGCCCCAAACCGCCTCATGCTCACCCCTACTAATGGTATATAATTTGTTTGGTTAAATATTGATAATCTATATGTATTACAGTATATTAGAGAAAATGAAGGTATTGAAAACTCTGCATGAAAACCAACCAAGTAAGTTTTGGCATGTGGTTGAAGTCTTTTCAACTATATATGTTGCAACTCTTACAAAACACCGTTTGTTACAGAACCTCATTTACTCCTTTTCTAATGAACAGTAATGTTGGAATGATTATTGTATATCTAGAAAATGTAAATGATGAGATTGCCATATGTTACTAAAATAGAATACCTTACATGACATTCTTTTAAGTCATCCTCCATTCACTGGTGTAATACTCACATGTTGCTCGTGTTTGCAAAAATAATTACACTTTATGAGCCTTAAAATTATATTTTAAGAAATAATGCAATTCGTCAAAAATAGACCAAACTAGACGGGAACCGGTTGTATACGACCCGGTCGTGGATCTATCATTTACAAGAAATCTTATTTTAATTTGGTTCGGTCCAAAAGTTGTTTAACATTAAATTATGGGTAACCTTGAGTCTAGCCCATAATCTATCTTATAATAAAACAAACATTTTTGAGCCACATGACAGTTTTTTAAACCCTCAAAACACGTGGCAGCACATGAAACCTCAGTTTTAACTATTTCCCGCCCACTCTTTTTATTTAACGATTTTTAATTTAAATAATTAAGGAATTCATTAAGAAAATTAATTAGATGTTTAATTACACCTTAATTCGTGCAACATGTCTTTTTTAAATTGCAACATATTCGATTCTCTTTTAAAATACACCGTAATTTTAGGTTTCGTTTAAAATTTTGTTTAACAGTTGAATATCCTTATTTACCATCTTAATTTTAGGATTTTTTATTATTCATAATATGTCGATTCTTTTCATATCAGGCTATGACCTAATAGTATATAAACATGGGACTTTTGCGTACGAGGATACATATTAGCACACGTATTCAAAAGCTTCTCAGTAATTCGTATTATATTCTTCAAATGCAATTCTTATTCATGATTTTTATAATTCCTTTTCCTGCACCTCAGTAATATATTATCATATTTTTTCATTAATGCTTATGGTAATAGTTATATGGAGCGTACCTGTAATGAACTAATGCTTAATAGATCTTTCTGTTTTTGAATACCTCTCATTCAGTGTATTAAGCATAAATGTTATATGCCAATTTTTATGAATCACGTGTTTTTCACATATATCTTGATTTAACACCTATGTTAATTGTGTCAATTTTTATGAATCATATGTTTTTCACAAATATTTTGATTTACCACCTGTGTTAACTGTGTCAACTTAAATCTTTATATTTTCTTATATATATTGTTTCACTTTGACAGGAACAAGTTAAATATTAAACCGAGATTAGTAAAAAAAAAGTCACACAAAATCTACACTAAATCTATAAGTTACATTTTTTTTTGAATTTGTTTTTCTAAATTTCTAAAATAAATTTTGTTGACTTCTTAGGGTCAACAACTGTTTAAATTAGGACTTAAGTAACCTAATGGCTAAAATTGTAATGTATTTAACATCATTAAACCCTAACCACATATTACACTTTTTTAATGATTCTTTGTTATTTATTTTAAATTAATTGTAATTTGAAATTTGCAAAATGACATTATAAATTAACAATTGTTTACTTAACTATGATGACAATTGTTGACTGAAATTAGTCTACTTATGTCTCTTTAGTTTTAAATTAGGACTTAAGTACCTTAATGGCTAAAACTGTAATGGATTTCAAATAGAGTTGAGTAGTTGACTGTATTAGTCAAACCATGCAATCGTTAACTATGGTAAATTTTTGTTTGCCTCCATCAATCTCTTTTAGGCCATCCACATCCATGAAATATTATTCAAATTTCAATTGTCACACGTAGCTTTGCAACTCCTTTTTACATCACTGCAATTATAACACACTTTTAAAGTGGACCCCATTGCCACGTCATTTTTATTAAAAAATAAAAAAATAAACAAATTATAATCATTTTTATTAGAAAAATGAAAAAAAATACTTTAATACTATATATGAGTTGCAAATGGAATTGCTTAACTTGAAATCATTTTTCCTATGTGGATTTCAAAAATGCTTTGCAAGTCATTTGCAATTTGTTAGAGATGACCGATGTAGATGCCCTTAGATCGCATACGACTATTATTGTCAAAGCAGCACACATAAACCATTTATACATATTATGGTTTCAAAGAGTTGACTGTTTTAAACACTAACCACATATTACACTTTTTAAATGATTCTTATTTATTTATTTTAATTATATTACAATTATATTTTATTTTTTTGTAAATTTCTGAATTTTTTTAGGGTTTAAGGTCAACAATCGTTTAAATTAAGACTTAAGTACCCTATCGGCTAAATGTGGATCACTGTTCTGTAATGTATTTCAAATAGAGTTGACTGTAGTAGTTGACTGTTTTAGAAATGTGATCACTCTTTGCCTGTTTAAGTTTATGAATTGATTGGTTATGATTGTTTCAAGTAGTTTAGTTAAACCATACATCTGGATACATACTATGGTATATTTTTGAATATACACCATAATAAATCTGTTTTAGATAGCAATCTAGCATTTAACTATTAGTATTTTAGTCAAATGGCGTTGTATTTCAATGAATATAAACCATGCATACATACTATGGTTTCAAAGAAATGTTTAGGAATTTATCTTGAGTTATTTTATTTGTTATTGAGTTGCCTTTGTTTAATTTCATATTTACGTTATATATATTAATTAATTTCATGTCGGTTATTTTATATTCACATATATCATGATTATATTTTTTATTCTATAAAATTTATGTTCAACAGAATTACGAGAGCCCGTGAATTTTCATGGGTTATAACCTAGTTCTATTATATACGGAGTATAATTTAACGTAACTAAAATATCTATAATTTAACCTAATGGTCTATAATTTTTCATATTTTAACATATTAAAATTTTTTAACGACACCTAATTTATTTCAATATAACTATTAGGTTATGAAAAAACATTAAATTTTTTGAACGACACCTAATTTATTTCAATGACTATTAGGTTATGAAAAACATTAAATTTTTTGAACGACACCTTATTTATTTCAATATGACTATT
>OY970826.1:480000-533281 GCA_963853835.1 Calendula officinalis | reverse complement strand
TCAAAATCAGTAAAGTCTTTCTTTGTAATTTTGTTATTACATTGTTGACTTTAGAGAACTTTGAACACAAAAAGCATGCGTTTTTATTTTTTATTATTATTATTTTTTTTATAGGTGGTTTTTTGAGTAATAAATAACCACTTTTTATCTCCTTTCTTTTTGGCATATGTTATAAATAAGGTGGTGTTTGGGATTGCGTTTTGGAAGTGATTATGTGATGTAGAATAATCAGATAATCAACTGTGACAAAAATAATCAGTCTCTTGATATATATATTTAATATTTATCTGCTAGTTGTAAGTATATATTAATTCGGAGCAATCTTATACGTATATGACAGTTAATGTGAAATATAATATTGTTCAATTTTCCGTTGTTTAGGAAAAGAAGTTCTTTTCTGAATATCTCTTAGATATCATTTAATTAGAGAATTTATATCTATCCTTGTTTAAATAAATCAGAATTAAATGCTGACCTTTTTTTTTGGTACCGTTACTTATTAAATAAATTAAATTCTAGAAATTGCAGGCACAGGGGTTATCGCGCACATCATTCATGAACTCAGCAATTGGTCAAAATACTCAATTAGCAATGATGCAAAATAATCTAACACAACAACAACAATGGTCAAAACAAATGCCATCAATGTCTGCACCTAATTCTCCTTCATTTCGGCTTCAACAACAAAGACAACAACAACAACAACAAACACTTTTGGGTCAACAACAACAACTTCCTTCTTCTCAATTGCACAATTCAATGTCTTTAAACCAACAACAATTATCACAAATTGTTCAGCAACACCAACAACAGCAGCAACAACAGCCAATTGGGCATCAACAACAACAACAGTCACCTAGAATTGCAGGTCAAAAGTCTGTTAGTTTGACCGGGTCCCAACCGGATGCAACTGCATCCGGGACCACCACGCCAGGTGGCAGTTCGAGTCAAGGAACAGAAGCCAGCAATCATCTGCTCGGTAAAAGAAAAATACAAGATTTAGTTGCACAGGTTAATTTCCCTAATTGAGTAATTTTAGATCTTGCATTTGATTTAGGGATCTTAATTTCTAGTAAGTAAATCTGATTTAATTAAATTGAATTATTGTTTTGGTGTTGAGGTTGATCCGAATGCAACTTTGGATCCTGAAGTTGAGGATCTTCTTTTGATGCTTGCTGATGAATTTATCGATTCGGTGAGACCTGTGATCAAACATTTGTAACGTATTTTGTTTAATCAACCATTATACTTACATAATCTTGTATGTATTATTTTGAGTTTTTTTGTAGGTTACTTCATTTGGAGCCACCTTAGCTAAACATCGCAAATCTTCAATCCTAGAATCCAAAGATGTGTTGCTACACCTCGGTACCCTACCGCATTTTCAATGTTAATTTCTATCCCCTTTTTTTTATTAAAAAAATTATATTTATATGTGTGTGCTATATTAATATTTTACAGAAAAAAACTACAAATTGACAATTCCTGGCTTCTCAAGTGAAGACAAAAAACAGCAACAAAACAATGTAAGTTCATACTCATCAACATTTTTTTCTTTTTTTCTGAATTTGGAAGTAATTTATATAGTAAATATGAAATAATCTTCATTTATGAGGATGTAACATATCATGGGTGGATTTTAACCCAATTATCTGTTTAGCAAAAAAAATTGACCCAAACTGACATAAATAGGCTGATTAGTGTTGGAAGAAAAAAAGGGGTCAAAGTTTATTTTTAAATTTCGATACATAGAACCTCCTAAATCATTATGTTCAAAAATTATTCTATAATTGAAATATATACTTTTTGTAACCATATTTGAGTTTAAATAAACATTAATTTATGTATGAAACTAAAATCCAATTGATTAATATGCAGGCAGCAAGTGATATCCACAAGAAGCGTCTGGATATGGTGAGCATCATATCATATCATATCATATATATTTGAAATTTAATAATATTATCAGTTAATTTGTTTTAATAACACAATCATCATTGTTTCAGATACAAGGACTGATGGAGAAGTCATATTCTGAAACAAATATTATCAGTAATTCCAAACAAAGTCAATTTGGAGTCAACCCTTTGACCAGACCTCCAACTTCAGACCCTCATTTAAACCCTTCTCAAAATCACCAACATAAACAACCCTTTGATGGTTACTAGCTCAGGTTATTCTTCATCTCTAATGGTCAAACGAGGTAAAAAAAGTCAACAGGGTCAAATGGGTTAAAGCCCAAACTGTTTTTCTAATGCATTAATGCTCCTAAATCATTCTATGTAGAATTTTAGATTATTGTCAAGAATTAAACGTTTATCCCTGAATTAGTCATAAATTGAGTTTTCACTTCTTTAGATGAGAGAGAAAGTTACTCATTACCTATATACACATTTACCAGGGACTATTCATCTACTGTAGATGAATAGTGTTTGTTTTTTTTTTTTTTTTTTTTTAAATTTTTTTTTTTTTTTAATATTATTTCCTCCTACTATAGATATGTTAATCTATAAATATGATGTGTAAATTTTCATCCCGCCGCGAAGCGCGGGCACCTATACCTCGTACCCAACATTTGTCAAATTTGGTTACCTTTACCTTTCTTGTCAATTTCCCAAATTAAAAATTAGTTTCAAAATTTGGACAAAAAGTGTTTAATCTCCCGTTTGACCCGTTACTTATTTTTCACTGCTATAATTTTTATTTTCAAACTCGAGCTTTCCAACTAACATATACATAATCTTGGTAAAACACGAGCTGCTTCTCTTTTAACTGATTTATGGTTTGTATTTTGCAGATTGGAAGGTGTGAGGCACATGAAACTGTAAGATATGGGAAATAGGGGGAGAGTTTTAAGTTAACAGACAAAACAATATAGTTATTATGCAGCTTAGTAAAATCTCAGTTTTTTTTTCTCTCTGTTAGAATTACAAATTGTGGTTATAGGAGATGAATGCTCTTGTTTTGTTTGCAACTGTTTTCAGGATGTTATGTTTATTTACTTCAGATTTTGTTATTTACATTGCTTAACTTCACATGCATTTATATATATATATATATATATATATATATATATATAGAAGTGGGATCCTGTGAGGACTCTTTTTTCGGTGAGGACTCGCGAGGACACCTCATAAAAATTTCAAAAAATTCCGAAAAAAATATATATAACCCACCATGATTATTACTACATTTGACAAAAAAAAAATTTCAAAAAAAAAAATTATGATCCACTTTTTTTAGCGAATCATAACAATGATCCAGATTTTTTTTGTGGACCATTATTATGATCCATAATTTTTTTTTTTGGATCATTTTTGGAATTTTTTTTTTGGATCTTATACATAGCGATTTTAATGTTTAAAAAAGGAATTTTTTGAAAAAAGTTTGTTTTGGATCATTTTTAGAGTTTTTTTTGGAGTCCTCACAGTCCTCGCGAGGAAAAGAGTCCTCACCGGATCCGGACCCTATATATATATATATATATATATATATATATATATATATATATATATATATATATATATATATATAGGGTAGAGTTATATAGAGAACTCTGATTTTAAAAAGAACTCTGAGAACTCTTATTAACCAATCAGAATTTAGTATATTAGTTTTGATTAATTTAATTAATATTAATTATTCAAGGGTATTTAGGACATTTTACCACAAAAAAATATTTCCTTTTTTGAAAATTTCCTAAAATTTAGGAATTATTTTTTGAAAATTTATTGTTGTTATTATTTATGTCGACCCCGGTTGTGCATATATGTTTTTTTACATATGTGTTCTTTTACATATATGTTCTTTTACATATATGTTTTTTTGCATTAATTTTGGAAATTTATTGTTACATATAGGTTATCTTACAGTTGTAGTGAATATATATGTATGTTCGAACATACATGTTCAACTTATTCATATACAAAAGACAAAAACACATAAGCGCAATATAACATTTATGTTGTCCAACTCAAACGTACACTTTAATAAAAACATAAAAAATATTGAATAATATACATGCACGTACAACACATATATATATCCAAAGAATAACATTTATGTTACCCTCTTCAATACAACACATAAGCAAACTGTACTCACAAGACCTAATCATCTACACCAAGGCAAACATCAACAACACTTCGATTGCTTGATCATAACACCTTAATCTTAATCACATCCTTCGGTAGAATGATTTGCAACAATGTTGACAACAACCGCCATTGTACCACCCACTGCAAAACACAAACTAATTATCAAATAACTATATGTTTTTTGTTTATATTCCAACAGTAACACAAGGTAAAAAGGATATACTAAAAACTTTAAAATTCAAGAGAAAATTAAGTTAGTAGTTACGAAAACTTGACCAATATCTTGAATTGAACAAACATGTGATTAATCAAAATAAACGATAAATTATATCATGTGCAATAAAATATAACCAACTGTATAATACCCCACAATCGAAAAACATAAACAGATCACATTTTCCATTTTCAATAACAATAATGTGAGCCCCAATCAAAATCATTGCAACAGTACCACTTTTTATGCAAAATCAATAACCTAATTTCCCTAGTTAAAGCACTGAGAATATATAGATTCAGAGATATGTGCAGATCAGTCGAGAACGTGATAGAAGAAGCAACATATATCAACAAAATAAAAACCCTAAGAAACGTATTACTGACCTTATTTAATTTGTTGATTCTTTGTAAATGAGCATCAGATGGTCCTTTAAGAGACAAAATTTTCGTAAAATCGAGTTGTCGTTGGCGGCGATGTTATGCAGGCGTTGGCGGCGATGGCAGCAAGGTCGATGACGACCGAGGTAGGGGCGGTGAAGTAGTTGTGGTTTGCGGCGGAAGCCGATTATCAGTTCGTCGAAGTGATTTTGGGGGCGTACCTTACAGTTCGTCAATGGTTGATTTGGGGGACGAACCTTACAGTTCTCGATGGTTTGATTTTGAGGAATAGAAAAGGAAGACGTGTAGGGTTAATAGGGGGATTTGAGAATATCACGCTTTACAGTTACTTATTTTTTCTTTTCTTCTTTTTTTCCTTTAGCAAAATATCTAATATACCCTTTTAATTAATTTATTACCATAAACATTAGCTTCATCTCGGTTAGATGATTCACCAATCTTGCGTTCCCTTTCCGTTTATGATCAAGTCGATCTTTTTCTTCATCATCTAAATATGAACAAATAACATACATTAGATTAAATACATACAATAATAAATCAAACCAACATACCGACTATGACAACCGGTTTAGGCCTCCGACTTTCGTTGTAATTAACTGAAAACAAAACATAACACAATATGACCTATTTAAATCTGAAAAACATACAACTACATCATTTGGGATTGTGGAATGCAAATGGGCTGGGTTTCAGTAGCAATCCAGATTTTTGGGCTGGGTTTAAGCAGTCTTATATATTCATAATTATTTTACATCCAATGTATGAAACTGAAAAAGCATCAACATCAAATGTTTTCAGAAAAAAAAAAGATTTCTAAAGGAAAAACATCAAATTGAATTTCAAAACACGATTACATACTAAGTTAAACTTCTTTAATCAATTTAATTAAGTTAAACTTCTTTAAGTAATTGACTACAAGATTTAGTGACAAATTGAATTTCAAAACACGATTACATACTAATTTTACTGCTACATCATAAACTGTTAAAGTGAATCTAAGTTACAAAACACGATTACATACTAATTTTTCTAATCAACAGAAAACATCGAGTGAATTGAATAAAGCAAATTGTTTCAATCGGTACAAAACTCTAATTCAAACCAGAATAAAGCAGCGATGGGATATTGTTTCGGGTGAAACCCAATTGCTTCAATCGGTACAAAACTGTATTACGTACCAATTTTTCTAATCCATAGCAAACATCTAATGAATTCAATATACAGAACTCAAGAAAATACTATTTGTTTTTGTACAATGGCTAACAATCTGATTTCTAAAGAAAACCCTAACGAAATTATCAAAATCGAAAGATAAATAAAAAAGAATAACGTATTACTAACCCGGCATGACTATCGAAGCTTCAATTTTGGTCTATCTTCCTCGACTGACGAACGATAAAACCCTAAAATCGAACCACCACACACAGCGATCAATTGATCTTACAGAAATTGCAAAATTCGAATGCTTTCTATAAAATTAAATAGCATAAGTTGGATCGCATTTTAGTACCAGTAGATAGAGAAGAAGAAGAAGCCTTGATTGTTCCGATTGACCATAGAAGGAGAAGAAGCTGTTTACGTGTTTTTGAAATTGGGTAGAGAGAGAATTAGGGTTAACTTAAAATGAGAAAGTGGAGGGTGGGGGCGACAGTTTAGGAGGGGTTTTTGCAAAATACCAATTGTACCCTTTTATTTATTTTCTTATTAAAATTATAACTGGTTATATTTACATAAATGGCACAATTGATCTAAAGCGTTAGTTTAAAATTTTAATGGACTGAGATTGGGTTCTGCGGTTCTGTCGCTAAAAACGGTTATGCGCTGAATCGGACACTATATATATATATATATATATATATATATATATATATATATATATATATATATATATATATATATATATATATAGGGTCCGGATCTGGTGAGGACTCTTTTCCTCGCGAGGACTCCAAAAAAAACTCTAAAAATAATCCAAAACAAATTTTTTTCAAAAAATTCCTTTTTTAAACATTAAAATCGCTATGTATAAGATCTAAAAAAAAAAAATTCCAAAAATGATCCAAAAAAAATATATGGATCATAATAATGATCCACAAAAAAAATCTGGATCATTGTTATGATTCGCTAAAAAAAGTGGATCATAATTTTTTTTTTGAAATTTTATTTTTGTCAAATGTAGTAATAATTATGGTGGGTTATATATATTTTTTTCGGAATTTTTTGAAATTTTTATGAGGTGTCCTCGCGAGTCCTCACCGAAAAAAGAGTACTCACAGGATCCCACTTTTATATATATATATATATATATATATATATATATATATATATATATATATATATATATATATATATATATATATATATATATATATATATATATATATATATATATATATATATATATATATATATAGAATATGGATCAAGAAAGAAGTTGGTTTATTTAGAGAACTTAAAGAAGTAATTAGGAGCATTGATCTAATTAAAATATTCAAGGGCACTTAAGGGTATGATTGTCATTTCCCCCACCCCAAACAACATACATCATCTTTTTCAATTTTACCCTCATTCTTATGTGTGTTTTTTCAAGTTCTCTGCATCATCTTCTCCACACCTCCTTCATAGCTCCATCAATGGCTTCCTCCATAGATCTTCAATTAAAACCGGGTATAATGTCCTTTTCATCTCCATATACTACTGTTACAAACCAGATTTGAAAGCTACGAACCCTAAATTAGCTACAAACCTTAAATCATCTCCTATAGGAACACTAAATCAGCTCCAATACGAACCCTAACTCATCTACGATACCTAAATCAGATCCAAATCCACTATATTCCCCTGTTCGAATCATATTTGAAATATTCGGAATTGAAACATTAAGATCCAGATCCAGCTATTTGAATCAAATCTGAACAAGTCTGATTCAGCTCCATGTAGGTCGCCATACTGAACCAGTCTGAATGAAATATGCTTCAATTCGTTCTGATTTCTACTCCATCTTTCAATTTCTTAATGTGATATCATGTATTAACTAAATATCTCTAAGTTATGCATTAAAGACTACCAAATCTGATATCCAATTGAATCCACAACTGCATAGCGACGGTAATTTTTTTATTCTAATACTCTTTTTTTGTTCGATAATGTTTAATTGAATGTTTAATATGATGTGTTTGTGTATGATACGTTTTTAAATCTAATTGAATAGTTTATGTGTATGATACGATGATAATAAATATATAGGTTTGTTATTGGTACTTTTCTTGATAGATATGTTTAATATGATAAATGATTTTTTTGTAGTTGGTTAATATGTTGAATGACTACTTCTGAAATTAGTGAAAAAGATAAATCATTGTTCAATTGCATTTTCGTTTATATGTATTTGTTTTACTGATTTTGAAATTGGGGAAGATGTTAACGTTAATGTTCATTTGCATTTTCATTTAGTTGTACTTGTTTTGATGATTTTGATATTAGGGAGGATTTTGAGTCAATGCTCAATTGCATTTCATAATTTTGTCTATTATATTTGTGTGAATTATTCGTATGTGTTTTGTTAGTTTTGTAATCCGTGAAGATTATGAATCATTGTTCCTATGAATTTTCTTAATTTTGTTGTTTTCATGTTTTCTTAGTTACTATTTTGAATCATTTAATTTCGAGAATTTAACATTTACATTTACAATTGCATTTCATTTTCATTGGAGAAAAAGATTACTTCTTTGCATGAAGAGGCTATATCTAAATTAAAGAAATAGGGAGAAAGTGTGGTTATCGTGACAGGCTGACAGCCATGATCCGCATATTCGCACATGTCCAAAAAGAAAGAAAAAGTAGAAGATGGACAGCAAAAACATACAACGATCAAATGTTGATGCATGATTTTTGAGAGTGTCACATTAGTTCTTTATCAGTTTTGTTTTATAGTCTTACCAAATGTTGTTAACAGACTTTCGCATTTGCATTTTCATTATATCTAGTTATTCCTGAAATTTTAAATACTGATTTTTCTTCAAATATTGGCATTCGCATTTGTATTTTCATACTTGAAGATTCATTTTCATTTTATTGTACTTATAACTTGAAATTTTACATAGTGGTTACGTTTTACTGTCAGTTGCATTTGCATGTTCATATGGTCAGTTGCATTTTCATATTGTTAGTTGCATTTGCAATTTCATACTTGCTGTTCATTTTGCATTTTTATACTTGTCGTTGCATTTTGCATTTTCATTTTATGTAGTTATTCCCTAAACTTATACATGTTAGTTCTTTTTTAAATACTCATTTTTTACATTTGCATGTTTGCACATGTTTTGCTTTTTCATTAAATCTAGTTATTTCCTGAAATTTCATTTTAAAAAATGACATTTGCATTTGCATTTGAATTTGTATTTGTATTTGCATTTTCATACTTGCAGTTGCATTTTCATTTTTGTCCCTAAAATTTTACATCGTGGTTCTGATTTAAACACCAGCAGTTGCAGTTGCATTTTCATACTTGCAGTTGCATTTGCACTTTCATAATTGTAGTTGCATTTCACATTTTCATTTTATGTAATTATTCCCTTAACTTACAAATATTGGTTATGTTCCAAATACTAGTTTTGTATTAGCATTATCATTTTTTGCACTTATTTTTTGCATTTTCATTCAATCTAGTTATTCCTTGAATTTTAACCAACTGTTTTGAAGATTTGGCCTTTACGTTTGCATTTTCATACTTACAATTGCATTTTCATTTTATGTAGTTATATTCAGATTTTTTACATTTTGGTCTTGTTTCAAAAACTTGCAGTTGCATTTGCATTTTCATACTTGCAGTTGCATTTTCATTTTCATTTTCATTTTTATGAAGTTATTCACAGTTTTTGTTTTCTTTTTCACGTCATCACCACTTCATGAATTCTAATGTACCTACACTTTCTATATTCACTATTATAATCAATATAAAGATAAATTCAAATAATAATCATAAAAACAACCAACTATCAATAATTCCTTTTCATTTACCATGAATACTTGTAATCTACATTATATAAAAACAACCAATACAATAACTATCCAACCACCTAAATCCAATAATTCATATGAAAAAACCACCTAACCATGTAGGTTTAGTTATACATAAAAACCTTCTATATAGTTAGCAAACATCCACTTTTTTACCCAATTCAACGTAGTCTATTAATAATTCTTTCTTCGGCATCTTCCAAAAGTTTAACTCTTTATTCCTTTATTAGTTTTTGATACTCTTCAACATTTTCAACCATCACATTTTTTCCTCTATTTATATCCGACAACAATATCTTTGATCAAAACCTCCTTGCCCGATCTTAATTTCAAGTCTAAAATCTTGCGTAACAACTCGTAAATATTTCTACGTGTAAAATCTCATGTTTTCAACATCCAAAAGTTCAGCATTTTGCAAAGATTTAAGCTTATTTTGAAGCATACAATATTCGGAGGTGGTCTTAACTCTTACATATACTAACATCATGGTTGTTTCCCTTTGTTTTCCTGATTATTTGCCGAAATATGTCAAAAAAACGCTAATTCAAAACATTAATTGAATCGATAAAACTCTATTTAAAATTTATGTATGTACCTCTATTAATAAGTGTTATTGAGGAAGCAACTTTCCCGAAGCAACAAGTGAATCTAGTCATAACAAGGACTTCTCTATGTTGATCAGTAAATTAGGTCAGTTGTTTTTACCCTGTAAGCATAAAATGATTGTTATTAACAATGAAAATAACAAGAATCATAAACTAAAAATGATTTATAAAATATCATTATTCTAAAAAATGTACCATTCTTCCAGATAAAACCTACAAAATTACAAATTTAGGCCACAATAACATAAGTATGATCGATTCATCTCAATAAGTTCACTAACTCAGTAATTTGTACTCATTTACATGATTCACGTAAAAACATTTACAACAGTCAAAAGAAATTAAGACAAAATATGCCTAAATTTAGGTCAATAACATCAATTTGGAATCCTAAACAACAATAAATTACAATTAAAACTAGCATCCTGAATATTCGAGCAGTTTCACAGAGTTGAAAAGCAGAAATCATATCGAAATTATGAATTAAAAGGCATCAATACCTGTAATTGCGAGTGAGAAAGAGAGAGTCGAAACCTTCGTCACAGCCTTCGTGAATCGCGTGCACGAGAGAGAGAGATAGGGCCTTGAATCGTCATCGTAGTGAGAGCGATAGAGAGAGACAGACGAACCCTAATTTCAGGGTGTAAATGGAGAGAGCGTAAATCTTAGGTGAGAGACTGAAATTTACAAAATTCTCCTTTTTGCCTATTTTTATCCTGATTTGAGGCTTCAAATTATGTAGGCGCCTGTTTTTTACTTCTAATCTAGTCTCTCTATTTTTTGATCCAGGGGCTACAAATGTTTCTTTATATTCCTCATTTAATAATACTTTTCTATAGATCCAAACCCTATATATATATATATATATATATATATATATATATATATATATATATATATATATATATATATATATATATATATATATATATATATATAGCAGAACTCATCTATGAATATTAGAATTTAGTAAAAAAAATATGCAAGACAATAATATTTAACCCAAATCAAACATATACTTTAAGAAAAACATCAAAAATACTGAAAAACATATATGTTCAAATAATGCAAAAATAACACCTATGTATATAGAGGTGCACAAAAAAACCGGTTTAAAATCCGATCCGGTTTTAAAACCGGTTTTCAAACCGGTTTGAAACCGGTTTATGCCTTGTCGGACCGGTTTGGTTTTAAACCGCCGGTTTGGAACCGGTTTGATGTTTTGTGGAGGAACCGGTTTGAAAACCGGTTTAAAAACCGGTTTTTAGAAAACCGATCCTTAAAACCGGTTAAAAAACCGAGAAAACCGGTTTAAACCGGTCCGAACCGGATTCATCCGGATACACCCTTACTAACCAAAAACCGGTTTAAAACCGAACCGGTTTTCCCAAAACCGGTTTTGACTTTTGTTGACCAAATCTGATCCGGTTTTTAAACCGGACTGGTTTTCCAAAAAAACCGGTTTGTGCACCTCTATATGTATATATATACATGAAAACATACATGCACAAAAACATATATTATTTCGTGCATGAATAACATACATGCATGGGGTCCCTCGTTAAATCACTTTATGTATCTTCCATGATCATTTCATTTAGAAATTCAATGGTTTAGATTGAGTTCTGCGGGTTCTGTAGCCTAAAATGGGTTCTGTAACTAGCCCTTCACTATATATATATATATATATATATATATATATATATAGTGAAGGGTTCATGCGAGAACCACTATTATTGCGAGAACTGCGAGAACCACTTTGTAGCCATAAGATTAAGAGATCAATGGCTAATATTAACGATGGCAGTCTCGTAAATAAGTGAATATTAAAGGATTAAAGATTAAGCATAAAAGGGTATTATGGGAAAATCAACATGTGGTTGTAATATAATTTTAATTCATTATTTAATGGTAGATCTTATCTCTTCCGTCAAAATTGCAACAAAAATGCAAGTTAGGGTTTCCCCATCCTCGCCACACCTCTTTCCCCAAAACCGCCGGTGCCATTTTACATGTTTGTGTGTGTGTTGGACCGAGTCGATCTCCCAACTCCTTCTCGTCACCTCACCCGCACAGACCTGGTTTCTGCAACTACGACGTGCGATAATCGGTTTCTGCTTCTACTCGATCTAAACTCTGGCCGCCGACCGAGTTTCAACTTCTACTCCGGTGATCTTCTTCGATGATTCCGGCGACCGCCGCCGCCCTCGCACATCGTAAGCATCAAGTCAGCGACCGATTGGGGTTCGTCTTCGAGGTCTTCCTCTATTAACAGTGTGAGAATCATCTTCTAATCTGGTTATTATTCTTAATCTTTAGATCTGGTTCCGAATTGCTAGGGATTTTTATCGTAAACTTTAATTCATGAACTGTTATTTTATTGTTCTTCAGATCTGTTTCTGAATTGTTAGGGCATTTTATTGGCTTCTTATTGTTATAGCTTTTTATTATTTTAGACTTAAATTTCGAATTGTTAAGACTTAATACTGATAAAAACATAGTATTGGGATTTGAATACATCTTTACAATTATAGTTATGTGATTTAGCAATTGAATTTGAGTTATTGGTTATTATTAACATAGATTATTTGTTTTATAATTTTTTTTTTGTCTAACATGGATTGCAATTTGTAGGTGATATGTCCAGTGATGAACCGAATGTTCATGGTGAACCGAATGATGAACAGAATGCTAGGGTTCCGGCGAAGTCGATCTATTTTGTTCATAGAAACAACTTCAAATCATGGTCCACAATGGTTAAAATTCCAGTCAAAAATCCTATTCGATGTTTGTTATGTTCAATACATTATGTTTATTATCTTATGTATATTTGTTCATTATCAATAATATAAACATTTGTTCATTATGTTCATTATATTATATGTATTTGTACATGTGTTCATCAATTTTTTACTAATAATATTTTGTTAATATGGTTATTCATTACTGAACATATTTCATTAATGATATGTTCATTAATTTTTTATATGTGTTCAATAAGAAATTATGGTTTGTTCGTTATTATGGGTAAATTTGTTCATTATTGAATAACCGTCGATTTAATTAAATATATAAAGTATTTATTGCATTGTTATAATTGCCAAAATTAAAAAAAGTTAAAAAGACTATATTACCCTTATATATTAAAAAACTGATTAAATTAAATGAGTGGCTATAAAGTGGTTCTCGCAGTTCTCGCAATAATAGTGGTTCTCGCATGAACCGTTCTATATATATATATATATATATATATATATATATATATATATATATATATATAGCATAGTACCTGCATAATGTGGCGGTGTATACCCTGTAACTATATTTTCCTATGACGATAGTAATGATGGTAGAATGATATATCTTTAAGAATTACTAAAGATAATATGTGACATAAGTAATTGCAGTTAAATAGTTAACATCTATCTTAACTAGGTTGGTTAGAGCTAATAACAGAGTATTTGTGTATTAATTTTTTCTAAACGCAAATATTTTTCAAAATAGCAAGTAAGTTTGTGTGTTTGTATTTTTTTGTAATCTTATGTATTGAGTTTTGGGCATATATAACATTCTTTCGGAGTGAAATTCTTACAATATCACAAATTCCCAGTTATTCCCAAAAACAAAAAAGTCAATTTAAATAATACATAGACTAAATTCGATAGAATACTTGCTATTAAAGTTTATACAATACTCTCTCTTAATACTACTATACTATATTACTATAATAACTATCAACTCCATGATATAACACTAACACAATCCGTATAAAATTCGTATAAAACATTTCGTTCACCAAATTAAGTTCTCTCCCGCACCCGTACCATCCGACCCATTTTCATCACCGAATTGACCCCTTAAATCACCGGGGCCCGTACTGTGTAACATACAAGGCTCGTGTTCAATACTATTTGCATCTTGTGGGCCCGTTTGGTTTCCGGCCCATACAATGTTGGAAAAATCATCACAAGGTTCTCCATTTGTTATAGCAAGTAGAGGCTCGCTACAATCTTCAAGCATTGTGGGGCTAGTTTCCATAGGGGCCCGTTTTGCCAGCTCACTTGCAATCAGTGTTGAACTCGAACATATTCTTGTAACATCGTATCGGCTAATGTCAAAGTTGGTTACTGCACTTGTTCCCCTGAATTTTATGGCTGCTATATCGTAAGCTTCGGCTGCTTCCTCTTGTGTACCTATGTAACATGAAACGTATACGTCACAATATTTGAAACAAAACGATTTTAAAAAAAGATGAGTATTAATATCCAAACTACACCAAAATGTATCCAAACATACACATTTTATTATTGTATGTATAGCACTTCAAATTACCTTTTGATGTACTAAACTTTTTAAAACTTACTACTGCATATTGTTAGATTTAAACTAAATTTAGTTTAGTATTTGTATAGTATTTTAATTAAACTTAGGGTATAATCACTTAGGATAAGTGTTTAATTAGTGAAAGGGTGCCAACACCAAGGGATACCATAGAGTGAAAGAAAGAAAAAACTGTTATATGGCATATAATATATGTCCACTATACATGTGAAAGTGTATAATTGTAGATATGAAGGGTTGTACATAGTACAATGAATGAACTTACTGAAAGTACCAAGGTACAAGTCCTTATTGCCTGCAACCCTTCCTATTCTAGCTTGCCACCTTCCATGTTGATGGTGCCTGCAAATATTAAACCTTTGTAAACCAAACCAAAATTTATTAATCACTTCAACAATATTTGACCAATTGATTTTCTTTTCTTTCATTATTAAAATTCTAATACTGATATATTGTTGATTACACGGTTTAGGAAAAATATTATAATGAAGATTATGATAGATTAAAATGGAATAATTAGTGAATGATGAATCCGCTACATCTTTTGGAAAGTGTATTAATTATTGTGATATGGAGGAAGTTTAGGTTTTAATATATGACTTTTAGTGGCAAAATGGTGACTTCAAAACGTATCAATGAAAACACAAACCCTTGAATGTTGCAAAATGAACCATAAAATGTTGATTTTAAAAGCATTTACAAAAGCTGAAACGTGGAATTCTGAAGCAAGCATGCTGTAACAACTTGTACATCATGCATAAATAATTGCCCCGAACCCAAAATACTTTCCCGTTTACCTTGTCACTCCCCTATACATAGATGCCCCTCTTGAAAACCCGCTGCTTTTCCTGTATTCATTGCAAAAAATTTATGTCCACACAAATTCATTCTAAAAGATAGTATTTTTTATGTCGGATTTTCGGTTACTGATGACATTTTTATGAAAATTCGTAACGTATTTACATAAAAATGTTTAATACACGTATTACCTTCTTAAGTTGGCCACAAATTCTTGTCTACTCATATCTGCCATCTCCTCGAGTTCTTTCTCATAAGCGGCTAGCTAAAATAACATCATTAAATAAAATCATTTCATTAGTAAGTCGCATATAATATGAAAATAGGTCGATATACGGTATATAAATTAGTGTAAATAAATAAAACTCACAGAAAAATTAATATGAGTAGTAGAACCCCAATACTTAAGAGCAGCCAAGTCATAAGCTCTTGCTGCTTTCTCTTCTTTATCATATCCCCCTGAAGATTAAAAACATCGATTTTTTAGGTCACGAACATGTCATTATATGCAAGGAATACATAAACAATTATTATATTTTGAACAAAATGATTATAATTAAATAATTAATGGAAGATGATCTGTTTTATTAGTTGCATGTTATCTTGTGTGTTACCACCGATTTAATCAACTAATTATATAATTATCTCACTTTACACACATCCAAACACCCCTTAATTACCGAAATTTTGAAATCAATTATGAATTTCTAAAGTAAATGGTTATGGTTTGGCATAACGAGATTTTTGTTTTAGGGCTGTAAGCTGAGGCTTTTAATTTTATAAATGTGTTTGACAAAATAGTTGTAATATGGAGTTCAAAATGTAAAATAACATAAAATGATAAACAAGAAAACTAACTTTATTAGGAATATGATTTTTAAGAGTAACTGATATAATAACTTTACATTTTAAAAGCTCAATCTCTTTTTAAAAAGCTACTTCAAGTAACTTTTTGTTTTGAGTAGTTTTTTTAAAATAAAAGATAAAAACACTTGCATCCAAACAAAACTTTTATTTTAACAAAAGATTTTTTTTATTTCTTTCAAAACAAAATGCTAAAAACTTCGATAAGTTATGCAACAAACATACCCTATATAGTTTTCATCGGTAGCAAATATCGACTTACCAAGATAAACTGAAGTACACGATCGCCCGTGAATGCATCCGATAAAAATCACATGAAACGGAACGGGACCAAACATAAATCATTAGTAATTAATTAGTCAAGTTTAAAATGAAAAAAAAGGGTTTAATTAACACAACCTTGTCGACCTTTTCTCGTTTGACCTTCTTTCCGACAACTATTATCCCACAAATGAGCTTCATATCTTCCCGTCCATCGGTGCCTCGTGACACCGCGGTATCGGGAAGTTCTTTGACCAAAACTATCGAATGATTTACGAGCCACTACTTCTCCTTTGCCACTTTTATTTGATAATTTTGTCTTGCCGTTATGATCAACCGCCGGCGAGCTTGGTGGCGGCATTGCTGGCGGCACCGCCAGTGACAGGTACTCCTGATTGGTGACATGCTGATCATCGCAATCGGGTGATGATGATGATGGAATCGACGGTTGGCGTAACCACGATTTAAGCTCGGATATTTGAGTTATTGCACTGTCGTATGGAACGATGTCGTTTGTCGTTGTTGTTGGGATCACATAGTTTTGTTGCGGGTTTTGGCTAGTGGCGGTGTAATAAGGGTAACCGTAATATAAGAAACATGGTGGTGATTGTGGCGGCAACGGTGATGGTGGTGGTGGTAGTGGTGAGAAATAGCCACCACTGCCCTCATCGTCACCACCACTACCACCGCTTTGGTTTTCTTTTGTGACGGTGGAGTAACAACCACCGCCCAAGAAATCTTCTAGCTTGGGACCGCCGCCGTCATCATCATGATTTTCAAACCTCCATCCTACTAACCAAATCAAATTCAAATACTTAATCTTATTTATAGAGGTGATAAGCTTATTGAGATTTTCAGTTATCGGTTTTTCCAAATCTCAATAAGCTCATCACCTCATATTTAACTCCTTATAAGCTAAAATTAAAAATTTTTAAGTTCATAAGCTTATAAACCGCTCAAATTAAGCATGTTAGAGTTTTTTTTATTAAATTCAATAAGGTGAAAATAAGCTTAGCCAAGGGTGTTTAGGAAAGCATAATTTACAAACTTGGTTTACTAGCTTATAAGGTATCAAAATAAAGTTACCTAAGATATTGTTTGGTATTAAATAAACTCTTTAAAACAGTTTATTAACGGTAATAAAACTTATTAGCTTTTTCAATCCACTTAAAAGAATTTACTTATTAAAAGATAACCTTGAGTAGGGGAAGAATGGAAACCGTCAATAGGTATAACCGCCGTGGGAGAAGAATCACCACCGCCGCCACCGTGACCGTCACCGGCACGTTGATGAATTGGTGGGTGGTTGACGGAATCTTGACGGCGATTAAGGGAAAAACCCAACCAATTATCGGTCATGATATGAGGGTGGATGGAATGATGGAATTAAGTGAAATTCTGTAGTAGCAAAACAGAATCTATAAAACTAGTGCAAGTGAAAATGAATCATTTCTCTTTCTTATTTTATTTTCTCGATAATCGTTCCATTTCTTTCTTTCGTTTTTCTGACACACCCTTACACCTCTCACACTCTCTACCGTCAATTATTATATTTTTTCATCAATTCAACATAACTTCATAATAGTTTTATAATAAAAATCCAAATAGTTTTTGTTGATAAAACCTTTTTTTTTGCAATTTAAATGTTAGTATAAATGAAAACAAAGAATCTATATGCTTTAAATTATATATAACGCTACGCTACGCTACTGATGAGTTTAAGAATGTGTTATCATTGATAAATATTTTATAATCATAAATGTCTTTCCATTAAGTCAGTTATGTACAAAGTTCAAATTTAGAACTATATGTTTGAACACATGTTGGTAAAGTATGACTAAATCTACGTACTCTTAAACTATTTGGCTTTTAGCTTGTTTCGCATATATAATATAACATATTGGATGTGGAAAGTAATTGGCTGATGAAGTTTAAACTTTAGAATAAAATTTATACTAGATTATTAACCAGCATTTTATGGGCATCTCTAAGATTAGCTGATAAAATTTAAATTCAATATATAGTTACTATTATTTATTTTCATGTTTTATTTCTATGTAGAACTTATTTAGCGAGTTTCAAACTATGAACATTTTTTTCTGGAATAAAATTATTTGATAAAAATAAAAGCAACTATGAAAAGATATTGATGGAAATATATAACTAATGGTAGTTAAATAAAATTATTAAAGGTTAAACTGAAAATTGGAATAATAATAAATTAAACTGAAAGATAATATTTGGAAAATATTTCAAAGTACTAAAAAAGTTGGGTCCCTGAATTTGATATAAATAAAACTTTAATACATTTATTATCTTTAAAATATAGAAGAAACCTTATTTTGGTTATAGTACCTTTACATGCTGCCTCAAATTTAATTTTACAAAAAATTATTATATCCTTTTGTGCAATTTTTCGTTTTGTATATGTACGTTTACTGTCTTATCTATTTATTTATCAACCTCCTTTGTGGACATATGTTGTATGTTTGTAATTGAACAAGGGTAGTGAAACCCGCGTTTTACTGCGGGAATTTTTTCCCGTTTATTTGCTTGGTTACGGTTAAGAGTTTATAATATGAATTTATCTGTTTGGTAATGGTTCCTTACTATTATTTATCAAATTATATTTTTTCACTCTTAGAAAATAAGTACTGCAGTTTGGAATTAACATTTATAAAAGATGTACAAATTAGAATTAACATTTAATTTTTTAAGATAAAAAATAGGTTTTTGTAAAAAAAAATATACATATAATAATGTTTTAGTTTCCCACTAAGTGATTAGATAGTCCCAAGTTCCCAACGCCCACATGATACCTGCCGACTTTTCCTTCTTAGTTTAAACGGAACGGGGTTTGGTTTTTGTAATGAACAATAAATTTTGTATGAAGATTGTTGACGTTTGAATAATATATTGAAGTAATAATGAAAATTGAATTGTTTAATTTATCAGACCAATCTATAATTTAGGACTATGTGTTTAAAAATCATACTTCATTTATATTCACCTTACTAGAATTGGATCGAACCCGTTGAATTAAACACTCATGGGGATGTGCAAACGATGCAAGACTAAAGTATAATGATACCAACCATTCAAAAAAATTAGACTAAAGTATAACGATGCAACGATACACATGACCAAAATACAACTCAATATATGAAATATGTGATCAATCATAATCATTATATCTTATTAATCAATAGTTGAGATTTGTTCCTCGGGACTTCGGAAAAATAATGAAACTCCTTTAACGCGACTCTCATATTATATATAAATAAATATAACAAGGATTGTCATACCCGCGCGTTACGGCAGGAACTTAAATCTACATTTTTTGACGTAAAGAATATTTTCTTATTTCAATCGATTTTTTTTATATGCTAAGATATCGCTTGTTTGTGGTTTTATCAAAACAAAATTTGATTGTCTAAAAAGAGTATATTTCATAAAACTACTTATGTTAAAAATTTTCGTAACTTACATAATTTGTTCATATGATATACCCGATTTTAAAGTTTTTATCCCTATACCTTTTTTGCAACCTCATTAGAACTTTGATTTTACTTGTTATAAACCACCTTATAAAATATGAACATAATTTTTGCTAAATGCCAAAATAGATTGTGGCGAATAACAGAAAGACGTTTTGGATTTTTAATAGACATTTATAAAACAATGAAAAATAAGAAGTTTTGTATTGCTGTACATTTTCTATTTCTAATAATAACTTATTCATGGTAATTTAAAAACAGTGAAATGTTCAAGGTAGTCCATTTATTCTATCTAGTCCCAAGGGACAATTATTAGCCCTTGGATAAAAAAAATTAATGGTCAAGATCAAGATTCAAACCACCACCACCACTCCAAGCACATGTGCTTCTCCGGCGGCCGGCGGCGGCGGACGGCGGCGGCGGACGGCGGCCAGAGGTGGCCGCCGGCGGTGGTGACCGGTGGTGGTGGTCGTGACTGGAAACACATGTGCTTGAAACACATGTGTTTTGAAAATAAAGGAGTGTATATGTACAGCCAAGCACATGTGTTTCAAGTAATGAAACACATGTGCTTCATAACGTCAAGCACGTGTGCTTCGTGATTCATACACAAATGACTTGCTTGTAAGTTAAATGTGTTCAGGAACAAAAGCACATGTGCTTGACTTTATGAAGCACATGTGCTTCATAATGATATGTTCGTCACTTGTTTTGATTATTTTTCTTGTTAGTGAAGCACATGTGCTTCATAACGTCAAGCACATGTGCTTCGTGATTCAAAGACAAATGACTTGCTTGTAAGTTCAAGAATAAAAACATATGTGCTTGGCTTTATGAAGCACATGTGCTTCATAATGATATGTTCGTCACTTGTTTTGATTTTTTTTCTTGTGTAGTGAAGCACATGTGTTTCATAACTTCGTGATTCAAACACAAATGACTTCCTTGTAAGTTACATGTGTTCAGGAACAAAAACACATGTGCTTGGCTTTATGAAGCACATGTGCTTCATAATGATATGTTCGTCACTTGTTTTGATTTTTTTTCTTGTGTAGTGAAGCACATGTGTTTCATAACGTCAAACACATGTGCTTCGTGATTCAAACACAAATGACTTGCTTGTAAGTTACATGTGTTCAGGAACAAAAACACATGTGTTTGGATTTATGAAGCACATGTGCTTCATAATGATATGTTCGTCACTTGTTTTGATTTTTTTCTGTGTAGTGAAGCACATGTGTTTCGTGACCTGAAGCACATGTGCTTCGTGATTCAAACACAAATGACTTGCTTGTAAGTTACATGTGTTCATGAACAAAAACACACGTGCTTGGCTTTATGAAGCACATGTGCTTCATAATGATACGTTCGTCACTTGTTTTGATTTTTTCCTATGTAGTGAAGCACATGTGTTTCGTGACCTGAAGCACATGTGCTTCGAAGTAATATGCTGTGTTTTGTGAATTGTTGGTATGACAATTTCATTCCCAATTATACATCATACATTTTACCATTGTTTTTTTTGGAGAAAATAATTTTTTTAATTACTGATATTTCTGAATATTATTATATATTGTTATCGATTCATAATTATTAGTAGGAAAATACTAATGATACTCATTAGTGCATTTTTATAAAAAGACTAGTGCTTGAAAATATTGTATGGCAACCAAGGTTTCCAAAAGAACGCGTCATGGCGGCGCCAAGGCGTGAGGCGCGACGTCGACGTTACGAAACATATCATCGCGGCTAGGCTAGGTGTGGCGTGAGATAAGGCGTGATAAGATGTGTCTTATGACGAGTTTTTTGTAAGGCGGCTCGGAAAATTTAAATTTTTTTAAAAAAAAATGATGACAAAATATTTTTGTAAGGCAGCTGGGAAAATTTAAATTTTTTGTATCGGTCGAGGTGACAACTCGACATTTTGGGTATGTTACTATTTTTTTTTTTCATTTCTTACTTTCTATATTTAGAAAGTTTCTATTTTTAGAAACTTTCTCATTTCATATAATTTCTAATTTTAGAAAGTTTATATTTTTAGAAACTTTCCTCGTTTCCTATTATTCCTAATTATAGAATGTTTCTATTTTTAGAAACTTCCCTCATTTCATATCATTTCTGTAACACCTCAATTTTTAAAACATCTTTTAAAACATATTTTTAAATAAAATATTAAAATGTCCAATATCTCGAAATATATTAAAACCGGTGTTACAAAACAATATTATAACCATAGGATAAACGGGATCTACCTACGAGCTCCCGAGCTAATCAACACTAGGCCACTTCTATCGCGACCTCCTAATCATTCGATCCTGAAACTGAGTACATAGCCAAAAAAAAAAGTAGTACGTGAGACAAAATAGTCTCGTGAGATACATGGGTTTTCAACCCATTCTCAAAAAGATTTATAAAATAATATTTATATCAATATAAATACTTATCCTCCTCATTTCTATTAATTTATACTCATCTTCTAATCATTTAATCGCATAACTAATAAGCTTACCATAAGCTTATTCATCATTTAATCACATATTTGTAAGCTATCTCCAAGCTTACACTTTCTTTATCACATACGCAACGGACCTCTCCGAAGCCAACTCTCCCGATATGGGATGTCATAGGTAAACTATCAACGTAATTGGGAGCCCCCATCTTACCGATATTCATAAGCTCTCCCCGTTGTCGGGTCGTCATGCTCACCCAACACTGGGTGTCGTAAAGTGTGACATTCTACTCTTTGCGCAGGGAGGTACCACCCCAAGTAGACATCTCATGCTCCCCATTTCTGAGCCGTCTTATTCCGGATATCTCATTCATCACATATGGGCATTAGCTCCATTCATCTTATTCCACAACAATTAGAATACACCTATTCTAATTATCATATCATTCTTTTTAATTTATCATTCTCATTACCAACTTTACCAAGTCCTTTAATAAATATAATATATTTATCATTTATCAAAAATCATATAGCTTTAACTTTACTTTGACTAGAAACTTATCTCTTACTAGTCACTTTATGCATATACTCTTAGCAATTAAACCAATACTCTTATTAGTATAATTTTACTAATAAATACTTATTAATTAGAAATCATCATCATTGGTTTTATTAATGTATTTACTGATAAAACTCCATATCATATACTCTCAATCATTACCTTGTTAATAAAAACTCATTAACAATTTATATAATCATACTTGCTTATCAAAATAGTCAATTATTTTAGACATACTTAAATAGTCTATTATTCACATTTTCTTATCTTTTCAATCATATCTTTATTAAAAATATTTATTAATAAAGACTCATAAAACATCATGGTTTTCAAAATCATTTGCTATGTACCCAGTAAAAGTCTCATGTACTCACCTTAGTCAAGCTTAATCCTCTTGTGTTTCTTTGAACAAAATCTTCACTTCTCAAGACTTGTAGAATCCAAGTCTTTCAACAAATGCCCTAATCATGAAACCATACAAGGTTTAACATCAAACATCACCATTTACCACATATTTTACCACTAGTTAACTACTAGCATCATTTTCCCCAATTTTACAAAACCCTAATTTTTTATAAAACTCAAAACCACCATAGATCCAAGTCACAACCCATTTCCCATGGCAAAATACTATAGATCTAAGTTAACTAGCTATATTTAACCATTTGAAGTAGTTCATCAAGCTAGGGTTAACAATAACCCAACCAAATTCCCCAAGTTTCACATCTAGAGTTTGAGAAAGAAGAGATTTACCTTAATCTTCAACAATGGAAGCAAAATCACTTGATTTGGACCCCAAAATTGGCTCCAAACGACCTTTTCCACTAAAAAACGTATACTCACTTGTTAGGAGAGAAGCTAGGGTTTCTTATGGCATTAAATGACAAGAAACCCGATTTAAATGTTGCCAGCGACCAAAATCGCGTCGCTATTTCCCAATAGCGTCTCTATTTCCGTCGCTATCTTTAAGTCGCGATCGAACCCCCAAACGCGAGTTCGGATTTCAGTTTTGGGACGAAAAATCGCGTTGCTAACCCCCAATCGTGTCGCTATCTTGGCGTCGCTAAACCAGGTTGCACTTTTTGTAGTTTCCTTCGACACGGTTTCGTCCATAACTTTCTCGTACGATGTCCAAATGAGACGAAACCAATTCTACGTTCTTTAAATGATTTATCCTTAATTATCATATGTTTATAAAATTTATTTATTTACAAATTTCGGGTCGTTACAACTATCTACACCTTAAAAGGATTCCGTCCTCGGAATCAACTCAAAGATTTCCACCCCGGCATTCCACTTCCATTTTCTCGTGTTTATTACATCCAAACTTTTCCAATTATGGTCCAATAACAGTTGTACATTTAAAGTCACTTAACACCGTTGTGCTCGAACGGGTCATAAATCCATCTTAAGCCCTTAATACCCCAAACGGGTCAAAATTTCATAACTCGACTATAACACTTTCAATCATTTAACTAATTCCTTTTATCCACATAGGGATGATATGACCCAATCATTACTAATAGCCAATTAACCAAAACAATGGTCAAACCGATAGTCAACGCCTAGCTTTGACCAAGTTGTCAACATTGTCCAATCTTTGACTTAAGCACAAAGTCAACCATATTTTGACAATTTCCTTACTCACTAAAGGTCTCATTAATCAGCATTTCCTTTACAATCGACCTTACATTCGCGGTCCAACAACAATCATACTCGATTACTAGATTCAACTCAAAATACCCAACGGTCAAAGTCGTATACTATAACTATTTCCGTTAGTCAATTAACCATTATTATACACATGTAGATGGTACATTATGTCCTTATCCTTGTCTAACCATTTTAAATGAAAGTCAAAACCTAATTTTTGACTAAAGTCAACAATATACTAGTTGACCCACCTTGACTTATGAATAAGGTCAATCTTACTTTGCAAAATTCACATATTCTTTATTACCGAGACATCTCTTCCCAAGCTTTTCATTCCCGATTTCAATATCTAAATTTCCTTTCTCAATTGTTTATCCTCTCTTCGATTTCAATTTTCTACAATCGATCAACAATTTCCATCTAAAGCAATACCGATCTCTATTACTCTTTAACTTTCATTCAAATTCTTATACCATTCATAATTTCCTTCAAACATCCTTATACCATACTTGAACTTCCCGATTACCGGCTTTAGAGCCTCGATCATAACCAATTGTGGCCTAACCACCCATTATACATCTTTCACCACTCATTGACTACTAACAAACTTTGCTTCCTAAAAGCATTCCTTTGTTATATTCCATGAACTTGTAGGCGCCTCCTACACATACTTCTACTTAAACACAACCCGTGTTTTCAACTCAAGTTCTCACTTGCCATAAAATCATAACGATAATTAACCGTACGGTTCTACATACATCCGATACAAACACCATATACTCTAAATAACAAATTATACTTTGACTATCTTATCGAGATGATCGGAAAGCCTCCAATCCATCACGACTCCAAACTGTCACAATGATCGGAAAGCCTCCAATCCAAAGTGACTCATCAAATCTCGTTAATCGGAAAGCCTCCGATCTAACAAGACTCATACAATACTATTCCATCTTGCATACAATTCATGTATGCATCATTACACTTAGCATCATGCTATCATTTTCTTTTATAATTGACCTTCAATTTTCCCACTGATACATTATACCACACGGTATACACATAATCATTTCTAGTGCTTTCCACCAATCTACTCATTTATCAATCGCCCTTATTCGATTCATTACTAACACTTCTAGTCTTTCTTTCACCCGGTCATCTTGAGTCAACCAATTAACTTCGATCGGTACTCATACGAACATTGTCATACTTTTTCTATAAACCTTTACCAAAAATAAATTATTCACTCTTGATGTCACACCCGACATCCCTGACACAACCATTTGCCATGGTTATTTGCCATCATTCAATCGAACGTATCCAATATCTAAGGTTCCATTTTATATGTACATCTTTTTTTTTGTACTTCACGACTCCCACTAACAATTAGTACTTCATTGTACTACCATCCTCTTGTTGAAAACATTTACCACTCTCGTGATTCACCTTTCAATATTCCATGATAACCTAATCCTTCATATTCTTATTTCTCGCAGCATACCGGTCGCCAACCCATTCGACTATACACATAATAACCCGGGGAGATTATCTCCCAAATTTAATTTTTCGCATCATACATTCCATCTATAATTATTCTCACACGTAGATCACATAAGCACTAAATTGTGCGACATATAGGCAATTAAATCCTAGTCATTTATCAAAACTTCATAAACGAATTACCTAAAGCGGCTCAACGAGTTTCCTTCACCCGATTCCTGTTGGCGGTTGATGCTGATGTTTCGGTTCTTTTCCTCGGGCACGCACTACAATAGTGTCCCACCTCGTGACAAGTGTAGCATTCCACTTCCTCGAGGTTCCTTACTTTGCAATCCTTTGCTCGGTGCCCTACTCGTCCACACTTGAAGCACATAGCCGTATTTTCTTTACATTCCCCATGGTGATTCTTCCCACAACTTTGACAACTTCCAATACTACCATGCTTTGACGAACTCGGTTTGAACTTTTCTTTCTTCGTTGATCGTAAGCTACTATCGAGCTTCTTCTTTTCCCCTTTTGATGCCGATTCTTGTGCCTTTCGCCGAAAAACCCTCTCAACACCTCGAGCGGTACAAATGGCCTCATCTAACGTGGCCGCTCGCTTGACTTCCAATTCAAACTCCGGTTGTTGTCCATTTGCATACCGAACCACCTTCAAACGTTCCGTCGGATAAGACTTGATTACAAATGGAAGCAATCCCGTAAGCTTTTTGGTGTACTCTTCCACCGACATATTACCCTTCTTGATGAACATGAACTCTTCTTGCAACTCTTCTAGATCTCTCTCGGGACAAAACTTTTCCTTCAACCTACTCGTGAACTCCTTCCACGACATCTTGTACAACACTTTGCTACCCAAAATCTCATACATGGTATCCCACCATGTCAATGCTTCATCCTTCAACTGTCGGAATGCATAAGTGACCATGCCTTTCTTCAAACACTTGCTACTTTCTAGTACTTGCTCGGTTTCCCGAATCCAACGCATCGTGACCTTCGGTTCCGAACTTCCATAATACACACCGGGGTTGCACGTCATGAATGTCTTGTATGTACATCCTTCCCTTTCCTCCAACCCCGAATCATCGCTTTCTTTGGTCGATGGCTCCTCGGTACGGGTCTTGCTACCCGAAGACTTACTTCCTCCACGGGACTTAGAATTATCATTCTTCTCCTCATTGAACCGGTTAGTCATGACCCGGTTCACACCCTCATTTACCACTTCCCTTATTTGGGTAAACAATTTTTGGATAGCTTCCATAGTTACCAGGGTTTGGTTTGCATCCAAACCGGAACCCTCTCCATTATTACCGGGATGAGTCGGGATTCGATTTGAATCCGTCTCATGATCTCGTGGAATTTCTCCACTTCTTGGGTTCACCATTTGCTATATCAACATATTAAACCATTAGAATTCCAAGATTGACTTATTAGTCGAACATAACCCATAAAACCCAAAACATCATCTTTCCTCTTAGGGATCGACCCTAATATACCCATACTTTACGGTCTCAAAAGACTAATCATGGACATCCTATGGAAAACAAATGGTCCGACTAGCATAGCTTAAGACTAGGGAGGTCAAACCTACCTAATTCACTTAAACTATAGCTCTGATACCAAGTTGTAACACCTCAATTTTTAAAACATCTTTTAAAACATATTTTTAAATAAAAATATTAAAATGTCCAATATCTCGAAATACGGTTTAACAAAAACCATTAAAAGTTTATCAGAGTATTAAACCCGGTGTTACAAAACAATATCATAACCATAGGATAAACGGGATCTACCTACGAGCTCCCGAGCTAATCAACACTAGGCCACTTCTATCGCGACCTCCTAATCCTTCGATCCTGAACCTGAGTACATAGCCAAAAACAAAGTAGTACGTGAGACAAAATAGTCTCGTGAGATACATGGGTTTTCGACCCATTCTAAAAAAGATTTATAAAATAATATTTATATCAATATAAATACTTATCCTCCTCATTTCTATTAATTCATACTCATCTTCTAATCATTTAATCGCATAACTAATAAGCTTACCGTAAGCTTATTCATCATTTAATCACATATTTGTAAGCTATCTCCAAGCTTACACTTTCTTTATCACATACGCAACGGACCTCTCCGAAGCCAACTCTCCCGATATGGGATGTCATAGGTAAATTATCAAGGTAATTGGAAGCCCCCATCTTACCAAGATTCATAAGCTCTCCCCGTTGCCGGGTCGTCATGCTCACCCAACACTGGGTGTCGTAAACTGTGACATTCTACTCTTTGCGCAGGGAGGTACCACCCCAAGTAGACGTCTCATGCTCCCCCATTTATGAGCGGTCTTATTCCGGATATCTCATTCATCACATATGGGCATTAGCTCCATTCATCTTATTCCACAACAATTAGAATACACCTATTCTAATTATCATATCATTCTTTTTAATTTATCATTCTCATTACAAACTTTACCAAGTCCTTTAATAAAAATAATATATTTATCATTTATCAAAAATCATATAGCTTTAACTTTACTTTGACTAGAAACCTATCTCTTACGAGTCACTTTATGCATATACTCTTAGCAACTAAATCAATACTCTTATTAGTATAATTTTACTAATAAATACTTATTAATTAAAAATCTCATCATTGGTTTTATTAATGTATTTACTAATAAAAATCCATATCATATACTCTCAATCATTACCTTGTTAATAAAAACTCATTAAAAATTTATATAATCATACTTGCTTATAAAAATAGTCAATTATTTTAGACATACTTAAATAGTCTATTATTCACATTTTCTTATCTTTTCAATCATATCTTTATTAAAAATATTTATTAATAAAGACTCATAAAACATCATGGTTTTCAAAATCATTTGCTATGTACCCAGTAAAAGTCTCATGTACTCACCTTAGTCAAGCTTAATCCTCTTGTGTTTCTTTGAACAAAATCTTCACTTCTCAAGACTTATAGAATCCAAGTCTTTCAACAAATGCCCTAATCATGAAACCATACAAGGTTTAACATCAAACATCACCATTTACCACATATTTTACCACTAGTTAACTACTAGCATCATTTTCTCCAATTTTACAAAACCCTAATTTTTATAAAACTCAAAACCACCATAGATCCAAGTCACAACCCATTTCCCATGGCAAAATACTATAGATCTAAGTTAACTAGCTATATTTAACCACTTGAAGTAGTTCATCAAGCTAGGGTTAACAATAACCCAACCAAATTCCCCAAGTTTCACATCTAGAGATTGAGAAAGAAGAGATTTACCTTAATTTTCAACAATGGAAGCAAAATCACTTGATTTGGACCCCAAAATTGGCTCCAAACGACCTTTTCCACTCAAAAACGTATACTCACTTGTTAGGAGAGAAGCTAGGGTTTGTTATGGCATTAAATGACAAGAAACCCGATTTAAATGTTGCCAGCGACCAAAATCGCGTCGCTATTTCCCAATAGCGTCGCTATTTCCGTCGCTATCTACTAGTCGCGATCGAACCCCAAACGAATTCGGATTTCTGTTTTGGGACGAAAAATCGCGTCGCTAACCCCCAATCGCGTCGCTATCTTGGCGTCGCTAAACCAGGCTGCACTTTTTGTAGCTTCCTTCGACAGGGGTTTCGTCCATAACTTTCTCGTACGATGTCCAAATGACACGAAACCATTTCCTACGTTTTTTAAATGATTTATCCTTAATTATCATATTTTTATAAAATTTATTTATTTACAAATTTCGGGTCGTTACAATTTGTATAGTTAGAAAGTTTCTATGATTAGAAACTTTCCTCATTTAGTTTCATTTCTACTTTTGGCATCCAAGCGCATAACTAGTTCACCGAACATTTAACATTTTCACCATACATCAGTGTTTGACTATTTTAGTCAACGCAACATCTTATATTACTTGTGGTGACATTTTTACTCCAAAACATTTCAAATAATAATATTTAAGTAATATTTAATTGATAAATCAAAATAATTAATTAAACGTGACTCGTGACGAATTTTATTCCAAACCGACACATCAATTGTTGTCCGACCACCAAGTGGCCAAACCCACCTTCTTGGCCTCCCTAATTTCGTCCCACTACCTCTTGGTGGTGTGGTTATCGTCTCTTGAAAGTTTAAAGCTTTATCCTTATCTCATATAAACTTATCGTTATCTCATTCTTGAATTTCTATCTCTATCTTTGATTTAAAAGAGTTTGTATCTTGAACTCTTCTCTAACCCTAATCTTGCATCACTATAAATACCACAATATAAACCCTCATTTATTTTTGTTGAATTCGTCCCAAACAAGCCTCTCTAGTCCCGAGTTCCGTTCGTCCCCAAAGCAAAACCCAACCCTTTTTGTTCGTCCTTGATCTCGTTCGTTTGACACAAGGTATGAAATTCGATCCCTTTTTATTGCCTTTCTTCTTGTTTCGGTAGTCACTCGAACCTGAGACCATGGCCAAAGGCCATATGGTCTCCGCACCCTACTTGTATTCGATGCCCGACGTGCATGCGTGCATGCATGTCTACTGGTTTTGCTTGATTTGTTTATATGTTCATTTGTTAATTCGATTGATTTGTTTTAGTGATTGTTTGATCCTCCATAAACCCTAGAAACCCTAGATCCCATAGTTTGTTTGTATTGTTTGGATCCTTGTTAAATCTAGATTTGTTGTTGTGCCTAACCCTAGAACCGAACCACCACCAAAACCGTAGGGTTAACCTATTCGGCCAAACCCTAATTTCCGAACCCTAACCCTAGCCGAATACACCAAACCATAGTTGACTTTTGTTGACTAGATTTGACCAATACGTGACCCACAATTGAAACCGGGTCAAGGCCGGATCTTGACCCAAACCGTGGACCCAAACCCGAATACTTAATCGGGCCAAGGCCCGTACTTGGCCCATTCAATCTATCCAAACCTATCGGGCCCAACTTTAATCGGCCCATAAGTAACCAAGCCCATTTAGATCAAACCCCAAACCTTTGGTCCATTACTTACCCAAACCGAACCCAATTGGGCCCAAGCCCGATCCATGGCCCAACCTAGTCGGACCTAAGCCCGATCCAAGGCCCAAGTGGCCCATCTAGTGGCCCAACTGGCCCATATGTCCTTTCTAAGCCCATCTAGGCCCAATAAGCCTAGACCAAGCCCATTTCATTTTATTTCGAAGCCCATTTTATTTCATTTCGAAGCCCATTTCATTTCATTTTGAAGCCCATTTCATTTCATTTCAGCCCATTAAGGCCCAATAACCCTAATTCATACGATGTCACAAAACATAAAACATAACGCAAACCATATATCATAATCATTTATTTATAGATCGCCTGTGCGTTAGCTTAGTGTTAATTAGATTATTATTGAGTTTACTACTTTTACTGTTTTATACACTTTGGGGTGGAAAACATAAACAAATGCTACTGTTTTACTATGACCGTACAACAACATCTATACATTTTCATTATCGCGTTGGCATGACAAACAATTATTATACCGGACTAAGGTGCCAACAATCATTAACTAGTGGATCTAGACCATGGATATGCATATTGTATTATTGGCTAACACTCATCCTCCCAACATTATTTGATCATTACTTGGTTTATCCAAGACATCTTTCGGGAGTGTATATCCATAAAAGATCGATAACATACTGGAGTTGAAGTATTGATTGTGGACTTAGGGGTTGGTATATTAACTCAATAGACTAACTACCTGTTGGAGATAACAGTCATGCGATGTCAAACATAACAACTTGTTCAACACATTTTCATAAACAAAACTAGTAATTGTAGATCTTCTACAATTACACTACACTTTTCATATTTACTTCTCATATCATATGAGTGTTGAACCTTATACATTTTCAGTCATAAACCATTTTCATAACAAACATTTTGGGTAGTAAACACTTTACTTTCATACAGCATTAACCCTGTGGATTCACTCAACATTATTTGTTGACCCCCTTTTACTTATGTTTTCCATGTGATTTAGGAGCTCAGTGAGACTGGAGGATATGAGCAGTGGATTGTCGTGAGCCATGAATGAACATTTAAGTTTACGAACAATCACTTCATTTTCAAAACTTACTATTTTTAGTAACTACTATTTTTGGAAACTTTCCATTTTTAGAAGGTAAACCATTTTCATTATGTTATTTACGTGGTTGTTTGTTTACTTAATTTTTTCTATGTAATCATGAACGTTACACCTCCGTTCTTCCGCAAAACATTTTAAATGATGTAAAACTCATTTTTTGCGGGGTGTGACAGTCGAGTCCCCGACCCTTATGGGTGTGGGACGCATCGGGGAGGGAGGGGAGTAACGGACATGACGTGTATTGGGTTGTGAGGTGGAGGGTCACATGTGTTGAACGACCGATGTGATACGAGTAGTCTTAAATTTTTTAAAAAGTAAATATATCAACCAACAAATTATTATAATGGGTTCCTTTATATTAAATAACATAAACTTCCTTGTAATAAAAATGAATAAAATGTAACAAATAAATATGATTGATTGATATATATTAAATGAAAACAAACTTTCATAATATACCTTATTGCAAGTCTCAATATCTACAAAAAGATGTTTATATTGTAGTTGAATTCTTACTTCATTATTTACTCTTATTAATTGTTCATATAATTCCAAACTATACAAATATTAAAATCTTCAATCATACAAATTCATTTAATGATTAGTGATTTTTATAATAAAATTTAACTCATATAATATTTTGTACAACACAAAAACAATTATTATAATATAAAAGTAATAACTATAATAAAAAGATGTTAAATGTTATTAAATCATTAACTACAATGATACATATATTATATAATGTGACTAGGGCTGTCGAAAATAACCAAAATCCGCTCAACCCGCCTGACCCGTTTCGTATTCGGGTAGATCGGGTCGGGTAGTTCGGGTATCGGGTAGAAACATTCGGGTATCGGGTAACCCGAAAATAATACGGATCGGGTATAAGGTAATATTTTACAAGTTAATAAATAGAAAAATTCCAAGGCTTCTCACGAAAAGGGTGATAAAGTGATAAACTGGTAATATCTTTCCAAAAATTCAAACTGTAATAATAAAAGTGGCAAGCAGGAATCGAACAGTAGTCATCTCAAAGAAAGGGCAAAGTGTTAGCTACTTATTAGAAAAACTTCGCGGGCAGGAATTGCTTTGTTAATGTTTTTGCCATAATTTATTTATATAATGCACATGACAATTTTTTATGAACAGTAACAATAGAATGAGAATTGTATATACTTCGTAATAATAAATATTGAACAAGTAAGGATGGTGTGAAGGGTATACATGTTTTAATTTGTTATGATTAGAAATACACCGATTTAACGGGGTCCGACGCAGCGCCCCCGTTTACGAGGTCCAAGGGGCAGCGCCCTCGGTAACGGGGTCTAAGGGGAAGCACCGAAACTAATAATGATGAATTTTTAAAACCAAAAACCGAACCAATTACATGTTATCAGTTTCTGTTCGGTTGGTTTACACGGTTCGAATTTTTTGGCTGTTTGAGCAACGATTGTCAAACACGAAGACTAGGTGACGTCAACCTTTGATCTCCTGTAATAACCATAGTGCAGACCCAACAAGTTCTTGGCGAACCTAGGGTGATCAAGGTTGAGTACGAACGTGAAAGTGAGAGTATACGAACTCTGGGTTTTAGGCTTTTTTAGTCTGTCTCTGTATGATTTCTCGACAATGATTTAGGCCATGTATTTGTATGGCTCGTCTCAAGTATATGGAACGTTGGCCCATTAATGATGATCGTGGAGGCTTGAGCTACGTTGATCATCTAATGCAATGCCTTACTATTATGATAGCAATAAATCAGTCATGAAGCGCCATTATTACGGGCGTCAGCCAATAAGACAGGCGTTTCCAATGACAGGCGCTGACAATCCTGACAGGCGGTAATAACTTAACTTGACAGGCGCTGACAGGCGCTGATTGTAGTGGCGGATCCAGTTGACGCATGGGCTCGTAAACATAAAAGTCCATCTTCATGTTTAGGTTTTGGGGATTTACCTATATATACATAGGTAATCCCTACTAACCTCATCATGCCCCCGAGTTAAGATTTGCCAAAACAACGGTTTGCAAGTCTGAACTATCATCACTCGTAAGTCTTCTTTCGGGTTTATTTTTTTTTTGTTTCGAGCGGACCGGCTGGCTTGTGAAGACTGGCGGTACATATGCAGGTAACCTACGCCGTTCGCAAATTCACGTTCGGAAGTGAAGACCGGCAGTTCAATTTCCAGACAGACCGGCGGCGGTACAAGAAAGACCTGGTCGCAGGGCAGTTCGGCAGTAGACTGGGCGGCGATGTGAGGGAACCGGCGGCGGCAAGGTGACCGGCGGCCTGGTGGACCGGCGGTGGCCAGGTGACCGGCGGCCAGGTGACCGGCTGCTAGGGGACCGGCGGCGGAGGCGCAGAACGGCTGCGCAAGGTGACCGGCTGCTAGGGGACCGGCGGTGGAGCGAGGTGCGACAGCTGCGGGACGGATTAGCATCGCAAGGGGATCGGGTTTAGACCGGCGGTTTAGGGTTTATAACGACGGTTTAGGGCTTAAACTTGGTGTGCCGGCGGTCGCAGGACAGTCCGGCGCAAGTGACCGGCGGCCAGGCGAGTCGGACGGGCGGTCGCAGGGAAATCCGGCACAAGTGACCGGCGGCTAGGCGTGGGGGACCGGAAGTCGCAGGGTAGAAGATTATATTTGACACTGTATACGAAAAAGTGCTTTAGTGTCTCCAAAACTTCATCGATTTGACATGAATTTCTTGTGTTTTCACTTTTTAGCCTTATTCAGTTATTTGTTGTTGTGTTTTATTTCCTCTTTAAAGGCCTTGCAAGAAAAACACTTATTGCACCGAGGTTGACGCTTTTAATACCCTAACCGGCCGACTTTAAATAATTAACTCCTTCCTAATTGAAATTTTATGTCTTGCTGCAGGTTTAACTGGGTTGCTCACTACCTTACAGGTACGTATTCGCGTTTCCATTACTTTTCTTTGTTTACATCTGTGTAGTTAGTAATAGCTTATATCCCTTGTTATTTATTAGGCGTATTGTGGTTCCCGTTGTCTTATCATGGGAGAGCCAGTGTCAGATGTGATTGTGGTGGAAACTCCATCAGTTGCTCGGAGCCCTAGCACAGTCAATGACAAAATGCTAGAAAAACTTATGGATGAGTATCCATGCCTTAGGAAATATAATGCTATTGTACCTACGTCAAACCAACGAGCCCATACCTCTCCGCAAGGAAAAGTAGCCCTCTATATCCATTACCTTTCCCACTCCAATTTTAGATTTCCGGCCACCGCTTTTTATTTGAGTGTGTTGAACTACTTCAAGTTGGGGTTTGCACAATTACACCTAGTAGCTGTATCAAAATCACGACTTTTGAGATGTTATTGGTGGCAATGTGAATAAGACCATCAGTACCCTTGTTTAGGGCGTGTTATAAGTTGATGAAATCTCATGATTGGTATTCTATAGAGTTAAAAGATAGAAAGAAAAAATTTATTCGGGAATGTTTTACTAGTCATAGGAATTGGAGATATAAATATGTGTTTGTCGATGCCGCTTTCAGAAATATTTGGGCTAGTAACTTGTTTAAATGGAGAACTGGGTTTGACAAATCATTAAACGATGCTCCAGTCCTGACGCCTCAAAGCGGAAGGCTGTGCAAGCAGATTTTACGAAAGTCAATTGTATTTCGAGTTTATGAGGAAGGTGTTTTGGTGTTAGCTGGTGTTTCGGATTATTGGGCTGAAGGGATGAAGCCTGTGATAGTGGACTCGGAGACCGGGAAACGTGGGTTCTTGTTGTTATATTGTCATGCTTTTATATTATCTTTTTACAAGTACTGACTCATTGTACGTTTCCTGCAGCCATGAGCTTGATGGATTTCATGGAGGGAGATCCTGCTTTTATGGAGTATGAGATTGAAAGTCATCCTGCTGATGTTACCCTTGGTGAACAAGAAACTGGTGCCACTTTGCATGTTAATTCTGGGATAAACATGACCTCAACCAACGAGGTGACATCAAACTCGACACCAGGTAATTGCACAATCTCTACACATATGTATTTACTATGGTAAAAGGTAAGCGTATACTTTATGTTTCACAGGTGCCGCTGATAATGAAAAGTCACTATCCAGGACTATCGCTGAGAGTGACAATGAAGATGAAACATGTAACACTATAATTATAGTCGTTGCCAACTTATTACCTGTTACTTAACGATCTTATTGTGAATATGCAGAGGACTTCGATTACCTGGGGGCAACGTCAATTCCAGGTCCCAGATTGGATGACCGAGATATGTTAGGACTTGGTAAAAGGGCGGTGAGTCTAGATGTAAGCGATTATGACATCCCTTTGCCGAAGGTGCCAAAATTGACCTTTCCCTCTAATCTTCCCTCAAATGCTACTTTGGTAAATCGCGGGGGTAATACTGGATCATTTGGAGCAAGCGCCGCAATTGGTTCAACCTATAGCATGTTTGGGACGATCAGCGCTCCTTTTGGATCTACCATGTTAGCATCGAGCCGAAATTTTGGCATGACACAGTCTCCCGTTTTGCAATGTACTACCCTGCCTATTTCAACTAGCGAGGGTGCGCCATTAGGATCTATAAATGGGAGTACAGAGGGTGTAATTGGTGCAACAGATATAAATATGTTCAATTTTTTTAGGGATTATGTCCGACAGCTTGTAAGCAATGAACATGGGGAATTAAAGAGGTCGTGTGCCGAGTTGCAGGTGCAAGTTGACAATAGCAAAGATGAGATTACCTCTCTAAAGAAAGGTCTAGTGCTGGAGCAGACTACAGCTAGTCGTTGTCAAGAGGAAGTGCGCATGCTCAAGGAGAAAATATCCCAGCAAGGGGTCATTTTGACTAAGGCTGAAACGGAAAAACAGGAGATGTCAGCAACCCTGAGTGCCCGTGATGAGCAGTTGGTGCAAAAAGAGAAATTGGTAATTGAAAAAGATGTTGAGCTAGAGACTATGAGGCAAGCGATGGTCAAGATGCGTGAAGAACGCGATGCTGCCATGCAGATGAGGAAAGATTTAGTTGCTGCATTGCCTCAGCTATTTGATTTGATGCTTAAACATCCTGATGTTGTTAATGTTCTTAACGACTTTAACCGTGCCTCTCATATGTTTGGGAGACATCTTGCAAGCAAAAAAGTGAAAGATGCACTCCCCAATATTTCTCCCGAGAGCTTGCCTTTTTTGGACCATGCAACGCATGGTAACATGACGTGTGCGAGTGAGAAATTTGCAAACAGGGCTTTTCCCATTATGACTACCCTGGTGCAAGATTTGGAGTTGTCACTTCCAGCTATTATTGCCTTATTGTCGGCACAGCCACAGCCTTAGCTTGTTTATGCATGTGATATGTTATGACTTTGTGACTTGGTTTTTGTTTTTGTGATTGGATTATTGCTTTGTAGCCTTTGAATAATTTTGTGGGATTTCTATGATTTGAAATTACTTGGTTTCTTTCTATGCGTGTACTTTGCTATAGAAATTATGTATGTATTTGTTGGTGAATCGGTGAAATTTTTTTTTACTCGCGAGGATGTCGCTTCCGAATAGGAAGTGCTTATCTTTTATCAAGTTGATCAAAAGATGAAATTGAATGCATGTGTATAGACCAAGCAACGTTGTTTGATTGACCGGGTATAATTTATATTGAACTATGTTCTTGACTATGTCCCTTGTGCATGCACGTGTTATAACATTGTACATAATAAAAAGTGTTATCGCGTTGATTTTATTGAATAAAAGTTGGGATACATGATCAAACCAAATTATTAAATATAACACTTCTTCAGGTTCATGACATTCCATGTCCTGGGAATAGCTTGTCCGTCCATGTCTGACAAAGTGTAAGACCCATTGCCATTAGCATGAAGTACCTGGTAAGGGCCTTCCCATGTAGGGCCTAGCTTGCCTTGACTTTCCACCCTGCTGGCCTCGTTCTTCCTCCATACCAGATCGCCTGGCTGAAAAGAGAGAGGACGGACTCGCTGATAGTAATATTTTGCCATCTGCATGTGACTGGCGGCCTGTTTGATGAGAGCGATCTCCCTACGCTCTTCTACGATGTTTAAGTTTTCTCGTAGTGCTTCCTCATTCTCTTCAGGATTGAAGTCCATAACCCTTTGAGTTGGATGAGTAATTTTTGGAGGAATGACTGCTTTCGTGCCATAAACCAAGCTGAAAGGTGTTTCAGATGTAGTTGTACTTGGGGTGGTTCGATGAGCCCAAAGGATACCGGGTAAAAGATCCACCCATGCAGTTTTGCGCTGGCCCAATTTTGCTTTGATTGCTTTCACGATGGCTTTGTTCATGACCTCGACTTGGCCATTGGCTTGAGGATGCGCCACTGACGTGAACCTCTGTTGTATGTGCATGTCAGAGCACCAATCCTTGAATGAACCCTCTGCAAACTGTTTGCCATTATCGCTTACCATGACATGCGGTACCCCAAACCTGCAAACTATGTGTTCCCAGACAAAATTGATAACACGCTTCCCAATGATAGTTGTCAAGGGCTTCGCCTCTATCCACTTTGTAAAGTAATCAACATCAACAATGAGAAACTTGACATTGCCAACGCCGGGTGTAAATGGCCCAACAATGTCAATCCCCCATTTGTATAATGGCCATGCAGTGGTAACATGGATAAGATCTTGCTTTGCCGATTTGGCGACAGAAGCATTTTGTTGACAGGTTGTGAACTTTTCGATTTCCTCCCTTGCATCTTGATATCGTTGGCCAAAAGTACCCCAATCTCATGATTTTACCCGTGACAGAGCATGGACCTGCGTGGAGGGAGCACGTGCCGCTATGTACAGCTTCAATGATATTTTTAGCCTGTGTTGGGCCGACACAACGTAGGTGTGGCCCCAAATAAGATTTGCGAAACATGCAGTTATCCACCAACATGTACATTGGTGACTTCATACGAATTTTTCTTGCTAGTTGTGGATCAGCTGGTAGGACATCATTTTTGAGGAAATTTAAGATCGGAGTCATCCAACATTCTTCCTCTGCAACAGTGGTAACCTCCTTTGGTCGCGTAATGGACTTTTCTGTCAAGATCTCCACCAGTAATTATTTTTTAAGATGGGCAAAGGCGGACGAAGCCAACTTGCTTAGTGCGTCAGCTAACTTGCTACGATTTCTGGGCACTCGCTCAATGGTAAATTTCGTGAATTCTGAGATCACCTTTTTAGTTTCTTCTAAGTATAGCTGCATGGAGGTTTGGTTCGCAACGAATGCTCCACTGACTTGGTTGGCAACCAGCTGTGAATCTACAAATACAGATATGCTTTTCACCCCCATTTTCCTGGCAATTTTTAAGCCTGCTAACGAAGTTTCATACTCCGCTTCATTGTTAGTTGTGGGAAACTCGAACTTAAGGGCATACGTATACTCATTTTTATTGGGGTCTGTAAGAATTAAACCCGCTCCAGAACCTTCCAAGTTAGAGGCACCGTCAGTGAAAAGTGTCCATGGGATATCTTCCTCCTCCTGCACTTGCCTTTTCCTTTTCTTGTTCATCTATCTCGGCAAGGAAATCGGCCAGGATCTGACCTTTCATAGAAGTTCTTGGATGAAAGGAAATTTCATGCTCCCCCAATTCCACTGCCCACTTAGCCAACCGTCCTGACATCTCAGGCTTTCCTAGTACGTGCTTAATTGGTTTGTCTGTTAAGACATGAATAGGGTGAGCCTGGAAGTAACGCCTCAAACGCCTAGTTGCATGTACCAAAGCAAGGGCTAATTTTTCCAAGCACGGGTAATTTATTTCCGGACCTTTCAACACCCGGCTAACAAAATAAACTGGCATTTGGGTAGACCCACGCTGCGCCATCATAAATGCACTAACACATTCCATAGAAGCAGCCAGGTATACCATCAATGTTTCTCCTGGTACAGGAGATGTGAGCGTAGGAAGGGTGGCCAAAAACTGCTTTAGCTCTTGAAAGGCTAATTCAGCTTCAGGTGTCCATGAAAAATCTTGCTTCTTTATGCAGCCTTTCAAAGTGTGGAAAAATGGTAGAGACCAATCAGCTGCTTTTGAGAGGTAGCGGCTAAGTGCTTCCAGCTTACCATTCAAACTTTGCACCTGCTTTTTGGTGGATGGGGAGACCATGTCTAAAACAGCCTGTATTTTCTTGGGATTGGCTTTAATACCTCTTGGCGTGATGATGTGCCCTAAGAACTTGCCTTCTTCCATGCCAAAGCTGCATTTGGAGGGGTTAAGTTTCATGTTGATCCTCCGTAGTGCCTCAAAAGTTTCTTTTATATCTCTCAACATGATATCCTCCGTTTTGCTTTTGATGACAATGTCGTCGACATAAGCTTCCACATTTCGTCCAATCTGGTCCTTGAACGCCTGATCAATCAAGCGCTGGTAAGTTGCACCTGCATTTGTTAGACCAAATGGCATTTTTTGGAAACAGTAGATGCCCTGGTCTGTATGGAAAGCTGTCTTATCCTCGTCACTGCGCTTCATGTGGATCTGGTGATAACCTTTTAGCCGGAAGCCATCCAAGGATTCTACCTTCCAGTCAATCTCTGGAAGTGGGTAGTTATCCTTCGGACATGCTTTATTGATATCTTTGAAGTCGACACATAACCGCCATGAACCATCACTTTACCATGACCGGGTTAGCAATCCAAGTCTGGTATTTTACCTTCCTGACGATTCCACTTTCCACCATTTGGTTGACTTGTTCACATGCTGCTTTGCTGCGATCAATGGCAAGCCCGCGTTTTTTATTCTTGATCGGGACGATGTTTGGATTGGCATTTAGAGCGTGCTCGACAAAACTCCTAGGGACACCTGTCATGTCAGATGTCTGCCATGCGAAAACATCTAGGTGTGATTTTAACAGACTAATGAGTTTGCTTTTTATCTGCGAAGGTAATTGTGAGCCAATAATGACAGGTTGATCAGGAACTTCTCCCATCGTAACCGGTGTAGGATTAAAGATCAGGCCCAGGATTCGAGTCAAATTGGCATTGAGTACTACCTTGGTTTCTGGACCTTCCGTGACCTCTGCCTGTGTAGCCCGATCAGTGTTTTGCTTTGACTTTTCGACTTGCTTGCATTCCTGTGCCCATGACATCTGCCCCCTGATAGTAGCAACTCCAGATGGAGTAGGAAACTTCACCATGCCGTGAATAGTGGAAGGTATGGCCTTGAACTTCTCTAGCGATGGTCTGCCAAGAAGAACGTTGTATTCTGAAGGGGCGTTGACAATGGCAAAGTCTACCATTTCAACCCTATACTGTGGATATTCCCCCAGCATCATCTGTAAAGTTATTTCTCCCACAGGCCAGTGTGTTTCTCCAGAAAAACCGACCAACGGTGCCTGCGCTGGCCTTTTTGTGTCCTTGACTGCTTGAGGTAACTTCCTGAAACAATGCTTAAACACTATGTCAGTAGAGCAGCCTGTATCAACATAAGATTTGTTAATCTCATAATTGGACAATCGGATCTTAATGACAACAGGATTATTGGAAGTAGCTGCTACTGGGGGAAATGTAATAGGAACCATCATCCAGCTTTGGAGGACCGATGCTTTTCTCTTAGACGATGCCTCGCCACAAACCATGACCACTTGGCCATCAGGCGGTCCCGGATGATCACCATTGTCTCCCTTCTTCTGCCAACTATAAGCCTTTGTTGCTTGTTGCCTTGCCCCTGGTATGAGATGTTCTAATTTCCCCTCCTCTAAGGCACGCTTGATTCCAGCCTTTAGCTCTCTACATGCATTGGTATCATGACCATAATCTTCATGGAAATCACAGCGTTTTCTCATATTGCGACGGAACTCATTTGCGAGGAAGAAATTTTCTACGGAATTTTGCTGATTAGCTACGGAAAATCCTGATTAGCTACGGAAAATCAGTTTTTGCTACGGAAAATCAGCTTTTTGCTACGGAATTTGTCCGTAGCTATTCAAGAATTTTTTTGTAGTGATTGTGGACTTAGGGGTTGGTATATTAACTCAATAGACTAGCTACCTGTTGGGGATAACAGTTCATGCGATGTCAAACATAACAATTTGTTCAACACTTTTTCATAAACATAACTAGTAGTTGTAGATATTCTACAACTACACTACACATTTTCATACTTACTACTCATATCGTATGAGTGTTGAACTTTATACTTTTCAGTCATAAACTATTTTCTCAATAAACATTTTGGGTAGCAAAACACTTTACTTTACTTTTACTTTAACCCTGTGGATTCACTCAACATTATTGTTCACCCTTTCATTATTTATGTTTTTCCAGGTAATTAGGTGCAGTGGACTGGAGGATATGAGCAGTGGGATTGTCGTGAGCCATGATTAAAACATTAAGTTTACGAACAATCATTTCATTTCAAAACAATTTCTATTTTAAGAAACTTACTATTTTTGGAAACTTTCTACTTTTGGAAAGTAAAACATCTTTTATTTTTCATTATTGTGTGGTTGTTTGTTTACTTAATTTTTGCTATGTTGTCATGAAAGTTACACACTCGTTTTTCCGCAAAACATTTTAAATGAAGTAAAAACCTCATTTTTGGCGGGGTGTGACAGAGTGGTATCAGAGCTTAAGTATAGTGAATTAGCAAGCCTAGTCTATAACTACAAAAGATTTTTGGGAAAAACAAAAACTTTTACAAAACAAAAATAATCATGGCACGCTCAGTCTCATATCCTGAATATCCATTGTTCTTAGATTAGAAAATTTTCCCTAGTTAGTTTTGCCTTAGTGTTATAGTTAGCATTCATCAGAGAGCCCAAAATTTTCATAATCTAATAATTTTATGCGTTGTGAGCAGTAGAATGTCGCCTGCTAGTGTCCTCGATATTTCGTCTGATTCCGATAGTGACCGTGGTGCTGCTGCCCCAGTAGTCCCAGTGCCTGCTGCTCCAGTGCCAGCAGTGGTACAACCTCCTGTTGTCCCATGGCATCGTCGCCCAAGAAGACGTGCTACGCCTCCTTCGTCTCCAAAGTCAGTGTTTGTACCAACGCCTTTCCCAATATTGTCAGCAGATTGGTTTCATCCCACTCAGCCTCCTATTCCGGTGTACCCCAATGGACCCCCTGATCTCAAGCCTGGAGAGCGTCCTTATCTCTATCGACTAGTGAAGGATGGTGATCTCTACATGACGACAAGACAACGACCAACAGCCAGAGGAGGATGATTAGTCGTCTACATATCGTCTATATTTGATTTCTATTACTATTATTAGGTTTTATATTTAACTATTTTAGTATTTTCTTTATTTAGTATTAGTGTATGTGCCATACTTTTAAAACTATTATGTATTAGGAATGTGTTCAATAAAAGTGATATTTTAGTAAATTCTATTGTTCCTATAAATTGTATTTTCTATACGTCTCTACTACTACTACTACTATATCTACGTCTATTTATATCTACGTCTACTACTTCTATTACGTCTATTGTATATCTATTCTTCGATTTTTTTTATAAGTATATATTCCTTTTATAATCCTTCTATGTTATTTTTTTCTTAATTCCTTGGTTAAGTCGTATTATTTGTATCATCAATTCATCAATGGCTCGAGGAGGAAATGCAGAGACTGTTGAACAAATGGTGGAACGCCGACTTGCTGAAGTGATGGCTCAAATGAATGAAACAAGAGGAAATGCCGCTTGTGCATCTAATGTGGGAAACAATGGTATATCATTCGACTCCACAAAGAAGATTCACTTATTTTCATTTTATCAATTTTTCTTTTCTTTCTTGATTTGTTTAAACTTCAGATCCGAATGCTAATCGTCAAGGTCAGTCGTTTAAGACCTTTACGTCCTGTCATCCTCTGACATACTCTGGATCTGAAGGTGCCTTTTCTATCATCCACTAGATTGAGAAGGTGGAATCTATTTTCAGTATCATCCAATGTGCCCCTGAGAATATGGCGAAGTTTGCTGCTAGCACATTGTCCAAGGAAGCGTTGTCCTGGTGGAATTCCCAAGTACAAGTCTTAGGTCGTGCAAATGCTGATGCTATGACCTGGGATACGTTCAAGAGTTAGTTAACTCAAAAGTTTTTTCCAAGGAGAGAGCTACAAAAAGTTGAAGTGGAACTATGTAATATGTCCATGGTTGGATCTGATATTGTTACCTACACGACTAAGTTCCAAGAACTCGCTCGTCTCGTTCCTCACATGGTTTCCCCTGAATTTAAACGTATCGAGAGATATCTTCAAGGTCTTCATGATCTTATTCGTACTCATGTTATTGCTTCTGAACCGACAACATTTGAAGATGTTGTGAATCGTGCAACAAGGTTGACTGATGATGCAATGAGAAGTGGATCATTCAAAGACAAGCTAGTGGTGTCTAGCAAATCCTCTGAGAATTCGAACAATGAAAATGGAAAGCGTTCCTACGACAATAAGCGTGATTACAAAGGGAACAAATACCAAAAGACTAAGAATTATGCTGCCTCTAATCAGAACAACAATCAGTCTAATTCAGATTCTAGGTCTTATGCTGGAAGCAAGCCCAAATGCAACAAATGTAATTGGCATCATGAAGGTAAGTGTGAGAAGTGCTACAAGTGTGACCGATGGGGTCACAATTTCAGAAAGTGTTCGTCCAACAATCCTCCTAAGAATCCTGTCTGCTATGAGTGTGGTGATCCTAACCACTATCGTAATCGTTTCCCTAAGCTTCGGAACAACAACAACCAGAATGGCAACAACAACAACAATGGCAATCGTAACAACAACCGCAACAACAATCGCAATGCCAACAACAACAATAATCGTCAAAATGGTCATGGTCGTGCATTTGTTATGAATGCTCAGGAAGCTCGTGAAAATCCCGATACCGTCACTGGTACGTTTATCGTCAACAATCATTTTGCCTCTATTTTATTTGCTTCGGGAGCCGACTTGAGTTTCGTATCGACCAACTTTAAAAGTTTTTTAAATATGAATCCTGATTGTATGAAAGTTAATTATGAAATCGAGCTAACGAATGGCAAATTTGTTAGGTCTAGTGAAGTTTTTAAAGGTTGTAAGCTTGACCTAGATGATCACATTTTCGATAAAGACCTTGTGCCTGTAGAACTAGGTAGTTTTGATATCGTCACAGGGATGGATTGGTTGTCTAAAAACCGTGTTGAAATAATATGTTACACCAAACAAATCCGAATTCCCTTATCCAAAACATAAACTTTAATAATTCAAGGTGAACAAAGAAACAAAAACATAAAAATCATAACTTCAATGAAAGCTCAAAAATATCTTCGTAAAGGATGCCAAGCCTTTCTTGCTCATGTCGTTGACACAAAGTCCAAAGATCGTAAGATTGAGGACATTCCTATCGTTCGTGAATTTCCTGGTGTATTTCTTAGTGAATTGCCTGGACTGCCGCCTCAGAGACAAGTCGAATTTCGTATTGATCTGATCCCAGGAGCCGCACCTATTGTGCGTTCTCCTTATCGTCTTGCACCTTCTGAAATGCAAGAACTTTCATCGCAATTGCAAGAACTTCTTGATCTTGGTTTCATTCGACCGAGTTTCTCGCCCTGGGGAGCTCCGGTCCTCTTCGTTAAAAAGAAAGATGGTTCAATGAGAATGTGCATTGACTATCGTGAATTGAATAAAGTAACTATTAAAAATCGATATCCTCTTCCCCGTATTGATGATATATTCGATCAACTCCAAGGATCGAGTTTCTATTCCAAAATCGATCTTCGTTCAGGTTACCATCAGTTAAAAGTTCGTGATGAAGATGTGCCCAAAACTGCTTTTAGTACTCGCTATGGTCATTACGAATTTTTGGTAATGCCATTTGGCTTGACCAATGCACCTGTTGTGTTTATGGATCTCATGAACAGAGTGTGCAAGCAATATCTCGACAAATTCGTTATCATCTTCATAGATGATATTCTTATATATTCGCATTCGATAGAAGAACATGAAGAGCACTTAAGAATCATTCTTGAGTTATTGGAGAAAGAGAAGCTGTACGCCAAGTTATCCAAGTGTGAATTCTGGTTGTGTGAAGTCCAATTTCTGGGTCATATTATCAACGAGGAAGGTATTCACATTGATCTTGCAAAGATAGAAGCTATAAAGAATTGGGAAGCTCCAAAGACCCCAACTGAAGTAAGACAATTCTTTGGTCATGCTGGTTACTATAGAAGATTCAAAGAAAATTTCTCGAAGATTGCAAAGGATTTAACGGTGTTAACACATAAGGATGAGAAATTTGTCTGGGGTGAAAAGCAAGAATCAGCCTTCCATCTCTAAAATCTAAATTATGTTCTGCTCCTTGCTACTATTGCTACTGCTATTGCTGCTACTGCTACTGCTGGCTACTGCTACTGCTGCTGCTGCTAGTGCTGCTGCTACTGCTGCTGCTCCTACTGCTGCTACTCCTGCTGCTACTACTGCTGTTGTTACTACTGCTGCTGCTACTACTGCTGCTGCTACTACTGCTACTGCTACTGCTACTACTACTACTGCTACTGCGACTACTACTGCTACTGCTCTTACTACTACTGCTAATGCTGCCGCTACTGCTACTGCTACTGCTACTGCTGCTACTACTATTGTTGCTGCTACTACTCCTACTCCTAGTGCTACTGCTGCTACTACTGCTACTACTACTGCTACTGCTGCTGCAGCTGCAGCTACTGCTACTGCTATTGCTACTGCAACTGTTACTGCTGCTGCAGGTGCTACTGCCACTACTACTGCTACTGCTACTGCTACTGCTACTACTACTGCTGCTACTGCTACTGTTACTGCTACTGCTATTGCTACTGCTGCTGCTACTACTGCTGCTGCTGCTGCTACTGCAACTATTGCTACTGCTACTACTACTGCTACTGCTGCTACTGGTGCTGCTGCAGCTGCTAATGCTGCAGCAGCTACTGCTAGTGCTACTGCTACTGCTACTGTTGCTGCTATTGCTGCTACTGCTGCTGCTACTGCCGTTGCTACTGATGTTGCTACTGCTGCTGCAGCTACTGCTACTGCCCCTGCTACATCCACTCCTACTGCAACAGCTACTGATGCTGCTGCTACTGCCTGCAGCTATTGCTACTGCTACTGCTACTCTAACTGCTGCTGCAGCTACTGCTACTGCAACTGCTACCTCTATTGCTGCCGCTATTGCTACTGCCACTACTACTGCTACTGCTACTACTACTGCTGCTGCTACTATTGCGGCTGCTGCAACTGCTGTTGCTACTGTGCTATTACTGCAACTGCTACTTCTGTTGCTACTGCTGCTGCTGTTACTGTTACTGCCACTGCGACTGCTACTGCTACTGCGACTGCTACTGCTACTGCTGCTACTGGTGCTGCTGCAGCTGGTAATGCTGCTGCAGCTACTGTTACTGCTACTGCTACTGCTATTGCTGTTGCTGCTACTGCTGCTGCTGCTAGTGCTCCTGCCGCTATTACTACTACTATTACTACTGCTACTGCTACTGATGTTGCTGCTACTGCTGATGCGACTGCTGCTGCTACTGCTGCTGCTGCAGCTACTGCCACTGCCACTGCTACTGCCACTACTACTGCTGCTACTGCTACTGCTACTGCCGCTGCTACTGATGTTGCTACTGTTGCTGCAGCTACTGCTACTGCCCCTGCTACTGCCACTACTACTGCTGCTGGTGCTACTGCTACTACTACTGCTGCTACTGCTGCTGCTGCTGCTACTGCTACTCCAACTGCTACTACTACTGCTGCTGCAGCTACTGCTACTACTGTTGCAGCTACTGTTACTGCTACTGCTACTCCTACTGCTACTGCTACTGCTACTGCCGCTATTACTACTACTACTATTACTACTACTGCTACTGCTAATGCTACTGCTACTGCCACTGTTACTGCTACTGCTGCAGCTGCTGCTACTGTTGCTGCTACTGCTGTTGCTGCTACTGCTGCTGCTGCTCCTGCTGCTACTGCTACTACTACTACTACTACTATTGCTGCTACTATTGGTGCTGCAACTGCTGCTGCTACTGCTGCTGCTGCAGCAGCTACTGCTACTGCTACTGCCACTGCTACTGCCACTACTACTGCTACCGCTACTGCTGCTACATCTACTACTACTGCAACTGTTGCTGCTACTATTGCTGCTGCTGTTCCTGCTACTGCTGCTGCTGCTATTGCTACTGCTACTGCTATTGCTACTGCTACTGCCGCTATTACTACTACCACTACTACAACTGCTACTGCTCCTGCAACTGTTACTGCAACTCCTACTGCTACTGCTACTGCTCCTAATACTGCTACTGCTCTTACTGCTACTGCTACTGCTCTTACTGCTACTGCTAATGCTACTGCTACTGCTCCTGATACTGCTACTACTACTGCTACAACTGCTACTGCTACTGCTACTACTGCTACTGCTACTGCTGCTGCTACTGCTCCTAATACTGCTACTGCTACTGCTCCTGAGACTGGTACTGTTACTGCTCTTACTGCTACTGCTACTGCTCTTACTGCTACTGCTACAGCTACTGCTCCTGATACTGCTACTGCAACTGCTCTCTTACTACTAGTGCTCTTAGTGCTACTGCTACTGCTGCTGTTACTGCTGCTGCTGTTGTTGCTAGTGCTGCTACTACTGTTACTGCTACTACTACTGCTACTGCTCCTGATACTACTACTGCTAATGCTACTGCTCCTACTGCTACTACTACTGCTACTGCTCCTGCTCCTGATACTGCTACTGCTACTGCTGCTACTGCTGCTACTGCTACTGCTCTTACTGCTACGACTACTGCTACTGCTACTGCTACAACTACTGCTACTGCTACTACTGCTTCTGCTGCTAGTCTTTCTACTACTGCTACTGCTACTGCTACTGCTACTGCTATTGCTACTGCTACTTCTACTGCTACTGCTACTGCTACTGCTACTGCTGCTACTGCTACTGCTACTACTACTGCTACTGCTACTGCTACTGCTGCTACTAAAAGTGCTGCTGCTAGTCTTGCTACTACTGTTGCTGCTACTGCTGCAGCTGCTGCTACTGTTGTTGCTACTGCTGTTGCTGCTACTGCTGCTGCTGCTCCTGCTGCTACTGCTACTACTACTACTATTGCTGCTACTATTGCTGCTGCAACTGCTGCTGCTACTGCTGCTGCTGCAGCAGCTACTGCTACTGCTACTGCCACTGCTACTTCCACTACTACTGCTACCGCTACTGCTGCTACATCTACTACTACTGCAACTGTTGCTGCTACTATTGCTGCTGCTGTTCCTGCTACTGCTGCTGCTGCTATTGCTACTGCTACTGCTATTGCTGCTGCTACTGCCGCTATTACTACTACTACTACTACAACTGCTACTGCTACTGCTCCTGCAACTGTTACTGCAACTCCTACTGCTACTGCTAGTGCTCCTAATACTGCTACAGCTCTTACTGCTACTGCTACTGCTCTTACTGCTACTGCTAATGCTACTGCTACTGCTCCTGATACTGCTACTACTACTACTACAACTGCTACTGCTGCTGCTACTGCTCCTAATACTGCTACTGCTACTGCTCCTGAGACTAGTACTGTTACTGCTCTTACTGCTCCTGCTACTGCTCTTACTGCTACTGCTACAGCTACTGCTCCTGATACTGCTACTGCAACTGCTCTCTTACTGCTAGTGCTCTTAGTGCTACTGCTACTGCTGCTGTTACTGCTGCTGCTGTTGTTGCTAGTGCTGCTACTACTACTGCTACTACTGTTACTGCTACTACCACTGCTACTGCTCCTGATACTACTACTGCTCCTACTGCTACTACTACTGCTACTGCTCCTGCTCCTAATACTGCTACTGCTACTGCTGCTACTGCTACTGCTCTTACTGCTACGACTACTGCTACTGCTACAACTACTGCTACTGCTACTACTGATTCTGCTGCTAGTCTTTCTACTACTGCTACTGCTACTGCTACTGCTACTGCTACTTCTACTGCTACTGCTACTGCTACTGCTGCTACTGTTACTACTACTGCTACTGCTACTGCTACTGCTGCTACTAAAAGTGCTGCTGCTAGTCTTGCTACTACTGTTACTGCTACTACTACTGATACTGCTGCTACTGCTACTGCTGCTACTGCTACTGCTACTGCTACTGTTACTGCTACTGCTACTGCTACTGTTGCTGCTGCTGCTACAACTGCTGCTACTACTGCTGTTGTTACTACTGCTGCTACTACTACTGCTGCTACTACTACTACTTCTACTGCTACTGCTACTGCTACTGATACTACTACTACTACTACAACTACTGCTGCTACAGCTACTGTTACTGATACTGCTACTGCTACTACTGCTGCTGCTACTGCTGCTGCTGCTGTAACTAGTGCTACTAGTACTGCTGCTACTATTGTTACTGCTACTGCTCCTGCTCCTGATACTGCTACTGCTACTGCTAATGCTACTGCTACTTCTCTTGATAATGGTACTGCTACTGCTACTGCTACTGCTACTGCTCTTACTGCTACTACTACTGCTACTACTATTGCTACTGCTACTGCTATTGCTGCTACTGCTACTGGTACTGCTACTGCTACTACTGCTGATGCAGCTGCTACTGCTACTACTACTGGTACTGCTATTGCTACTGCTGCTACTGCTACTGCTGGTGCTGCTGCTGCAACTGCTGCTGCTACTGCTGCTAGTGCTACTGCCGCTATTACTACTACTACTGCTACTGCTACTGCTACTGCTGCTGCTGCTGCTACTATTGCTGCGACTGCTGCTGCTACTGTTGCTGCTGCTATAGCTACTGCTACTGCCACTGCCACTGCTACTGCCACTACTACTGATATTGCTACTGCTGCTACTGCTACTGCTACTGCTACTGCTAGTGCTACTGCTACTGCTACAGCTACTACTACTACTGCAACTACTGCTGCTAGTGCTACTGCCGCTATTACTACTACTACTACTGCTACTGCTACTGTTGCTGCTGCTACTGCTGCTGCGACTGCTGCTGCTACTGTTGCTGCTGCTATAGCTGCTGCTACTGTTGCTGCTGCTATAGCTACTGCTACTGCCGCTGCTACTGATGTTACTACTGCTGCTGCAGCTACTGCTACTGCCCCTGCTACTGCCACTACTACTGCTACTGCTACTGCTGCTGGTGCTACTGCTACTACTACTGCTGCTACTGCTACTGCCTGCAGCTATTGCTACTGCTACTGCTGCTGATGCTACTGCTACTGCTGCTACAGGTACTGTTACTGCTACTGCTACTCCTACTGCTACTGCTACTGCTACAGCTACTGCCGCTATTACTACTACTATTACTGCTACTGCCGCTATTACTACTACTATTACTACTACTACTACTACTAATGCTACTGTTACTGCTACTGCTACCGCTACTGCTACTGCCACTATTACTGCTACTGCTACTGCTGCTGCTGCTACTACTGCTGTTGCTGCTACTGCTACTGCTACTACTACTGCTACTGCTGCTACTGTTGCTGCTGCAACTGCTGCTGCTACTGCTGCTGCTGCTGCAGCAGCTACTGCTACTGCCACTGCTACTGCCACTACTACTGCTACCGCTACTGCTGCAACTGCTACTACTGCTACTGTTGTTGCTGCTACTGCTACTGCTCCTGATACTGCTACTGCTACTGCTCTTACTGCTACTGCTAATGCTACTGCTACTGCTCCTGATACTGCTGCTGCTACTACTGCTGTTACTGTTGCTAGTGCTGCTACTACTGCTGCTACTACTGTTACTGCTACTACTACTGCTCCTGCTCCTGATACTGCTACTGCTACTGCTACTGCTCTTACTGCTACAACTACTGCTACTGCTCCTGCTCCTGATACTGCTACTGCTACTGCTCTTACTGCTACTGCTCTTACTGCTACTACTCTTACTGCTACTGCTACTGCTCTTACTACTACTACTACTGCTACTGCTACTTCCACTGCTATTGCTACTACTGCTTCTGCTGCTAGTGTTGCTGCTAGTCTTTCTACTACTTCTACTGCTACTGTTACTACTGCTACTGCTACTGCCACTGCTACTGCTACTGCTACTGCTACTGCTTCTACTGCTAGTGCTGCTGCTAGTCTTGCTACTACTGCTACTGCTACTACTACATATACTGCTACTGCTACTGCTGCTGCTGCTACTACTGCTGTTGCTGCTACTGCTACTGCTACTACTACTGCTACTGCTGCTACTGTTGCTGCTGCAACTGCTGCTGCTACTGCTGCTGCTGCTGCTGCAGCAGCTACTGCTACTGCCACTGCTACTGCCACTACTACTGCTACCGCTACTGCTGCAACTGCTACTACTGCTACTGTTGTTGCTGCTACTGCTGCTGCTGTTCCTGCTACTGCTGCTGCTGCTATTGCTACTTCTACTGCTATTGCTACTGCTACTGCTATTGCTACTGCTACTGCCGCTATTACTACTAATACTACTACTGCTACTGCTCCTGATACTGCTACTGCTACTGCTCTTACTGCTACTGCTAATGCTACTGCTACTGCTCCTGATACTGCTGCTGCTACTACTGCTGTTACTGTTGCTAGTGCCGCTACTACTGCTGCTACTACTGTTACTGCTACTACTACTGCTCCTGCTCCTGATACTGCTACTGCTACTGCTCTTACTGCTACAACTACTGCTACTGCTCCTGCTCCTGATACTGCTACTGCTACTGCTCTTACTGCTACTGCTCTTACTGCTACTACTCTTACTGCTACTGCTACTGCTCTTACTACTACTACTACTGCTACTGCTACTTCCACTGATATTGCTACTACTGCTTCTGCTGCTAGTGTTGCTGCTAGTCTTTCTACTACTTCTACTTCTACTGTTACTACTGCTATTGCTACTGCTGCTACTGCTACTGCCACTGCTACTGCTACTGCTACTGCTTCTACTGCTAGTGC